>NW_023591296.1:90344-108558 GCF_014843425.1 Jatropha curcas | reverse complement strand
ATTTCCTCTATCGGTGTCGCGGTCTCGATTTAAATTTTACGATTTTTTTTTTTACCTCTCTTTATCCTTTCGAAAAAAAATTAATATGCGTGCTGTAAATTCTTTCATAGTCGAGTGATAGAGGGAAAGAAAAAATGGTTCCTAAGTACTTTAAAACTCGGGCGGCGCCGCAGAAGCTTAGCAAAAAGGTTCGAGTGCAAAAAAGGAGGGGTGCACACGAGGACTTCCCAAGGGTCACCCATTCTTCAGTACTTACTCATCGCCCAAGACACGTTTAACTTCGGGAGTTCTTGATTGGAGAATCACGGTGCATTAGTGCTGGTATGGATCGCACCCGTCATCTCTGCGCAATCTTTTCTATTTCTTCCTCTCCTTCCTACACCCGTCTCGCAATCGTCCGCGTCGCTTTTTGCATTCTCATCTAGTATCGGTGCTGTATTGCCTCTATCGGTGTCGGTTCTCGATTTTAAATTTTACGATTTTTTTTTTTACTTCTTTCTTTATCCTTTCGAAAAAAATAAATGCGTGCTGTAATTCTTTCATAGTCGAGTGAATAGAGAAGAAAATGCGTTCCTAAGGACTAAAACTCGGGCCGGCTGCCTGAGAAGCTTTAGAAAAGGTTCGAGTGCCAAAAAAAGAAGGGGTGCAAACGGAGGAAATCCCAAGAGGTCACCCATTCTTAGTACTACTCTCGCCCAAGCAGTTTAACTTCGGAGTTCTGATGGGATCCGCGTGCATAGTTGCTGGTCATGATCGCACCCTCATCTCTTTGCGCAAATCTTTCTATTTCTCCTCTTCCTTCCTTACACCCGTTTTCTTTCGGGGGGGGGGCAAAATCGTCCGCGCTCGCTTTTTGGCATTCTTTCATACCTTTAGTTATCCGGTTGCGGTATTTCTCTATCGTGTCGGCGTCTTCGATTTAAATGTACGATTTTTTTTTTACTCTCTTTATCTTCGAAAAAATAAATGCGTGCTTGTAATTCTTTCATAGTCGATAAGTGATAGAGAAAGAAAAATGGTTACCTAAGGACTAAAACTCGGGCGGCTGCCGAGAAGCTTAGCAAAGGTATCCGAGTGCAAAAAAAGAGGGGTGCAAAAACACGAGGACTTTCCCAAGAGGTCACCCATCTTAGTACTACTTCTCGCCCAAGCACGTTTAACTTCAGAGTTCTGATGGGATCCGGTGCATTAGTGCGTTGGTATGATCGCACCCGTCATCTCTTGCGCAATCTTCTATTTCTCCTCTCCTTCCTTTACACCCGGTCTCGCAATCGTCCGGCGTCGCTTTTTGCATTCTCATACCTAGTTATCGGTTGACTGTATTTCTCTATCAGGTGTCGGGTCTCGATTTAAATTTTACGATTTTTTTTTACTCTCTTTTATCCTTTCGAAAAAAATAAATGCGTGCTGTAATTTCTTTCATAGTCGAGTGATAGAGGAAAGAAAATGGTTCCTAGGACTAAAACTCGGGTCCGGCTTGCGAGAAGCTTAGCAAAAAAGGTTCCGAGTGCAAACAAGAGGGGTGCAAACACGAGGGACTTTCCCAAGAGGTCACCCATTCTTAGTAACTACTCTCGCCCAAGCACGTTTAACTCAGAGTTCTGATGGGATCCGGTGCATTATGCTGGTATGATCGCACCCGTTTCATCTCTTGCCGCCAATCTTTCTATTTTCTCCTCTCCTTCCTTACACCCGTCTCGCAATCTCCGCGCTCGCTTTTTTGCATTCTGTCATTAACCTAGTATTCGGTGCGTATTTCCCTCTATCGGTGTCGGGTTCTACGATTTAAATTTTTACGATTTTTTTTTTTCACCTCTCCTTTCATCTCTCGAAAAAATAACATGCGTGCTGTAATTCTTTCTATAGGTCGAGTGATTAGAGAAAGAAAAATGCGTTCCTAAGGACTTAAAACTCGGGCCGGCTGCGAAGAAGCTTAAGCAAAAGGTTTGAGTGCAAAAAAGAGGGTGCAACACGAGGACTTCCCAAGAGGTCACCCATCTTAGCTACTACTCTCGCCCAAGCACGTTTAACTTCAGAGTTCTGGATGGATCCGTGTGCATTAGTTGCTGGTATGATCGCACCGTTTCATCTTTCTTTGCGCAATCTTTTCTATTTCTCCTTCCTTTCCTTACACCCGTCGCCAATCTGTCCGGCGTCGCTTTTTGCATTCCTCATACCTGGATGTTGCTGTATTTCCTCTATCGGCCTCGGGTCTCGATTTAAATTTTCGATTTTTTTTTTACCTCTCTTTATTCCTTCAAAAATAAATGCGTGCTGTAATTCTTTTCATATGTCGAGTGAATAGAGAAAGAAAATTGGTTTTCCTAGGACTAAAAACTCGGGCCGGCTGCCGAGAAGCTTAGCAAAGTTCGATTGCAAAAAGAGGGTGCAACACGGACTTCCCAAGAGGTCACCCATCTTGTACTTACTCTCGCCAAGACGTTTTGGACTTCGGAGTTCTGATGGGATCCGGTGCATTAGTGCGTTGTATGCATCGCACCCGTTCATCTCTTGTGCAATCTTTCTATTTCTCCTCTCCTTCCTATACACCCGTCTCGCCAATCTGTCGCGTCGCTTTTTGATTCTCATACCTAGTATCCGGTGCGTGGTATTTCCTCTATCGGTGTCGGGTCTCGACTTTTAAATTTTACGATTTTTGTTTTACCTCTCTTTATCCTTAACGAAAAATAAATTGACGTGCCTTGTAATCTTTCATAGTCGAAGTGATAGAGAAAAAGAAAATGGTTCCTAAGGACTAAACTCGGGCCGGCTGGCCGAGAAGCTTAGCCAAAAAAAGGTTCGAGTGCAAAAAAGGGGTGCAACAACGGAGGACTTCCCAAGAGGTCAACCATCCTTAGTACTACTTCTCGCCCAAGCCGTTTAACTTAGAGTTCTTGATGGATCCGGTGCATTTAGTGCTGGTATGATCGCACCCGTCATCTCTTGCCGCAATCTTTTCTATTTCTCATCGGTGCTTCCTTACACCCGTCTCGCAATCGTTACCGCGTCGCTTTTGCATTCTCATAACACTAGTATCGTGCTGTTTTCCTTTCTATCGGTGTCGGGGGTCTCGATTTAAAGTTTTACGATTTTTTTTTTACCTCTCTTTATTCCTTCGAAAAAATAAAAATGCGTGCTGGAAATTCTTTCATAGTCGACGTGATAGAGCAAAGAAACAATGGTCTCCTAAAACAGGACCCTAAAAACTCGGCGCGGGCCCGCGCTTGCCGAGAAGCTTAAGCAAAGTTCGAAGTGCAAAAAGAGGGGTGCAACACTGAGCACTTCCCCCACACGAGTCAACCCATCTTCAGTACTCACCCTCTTCGCCCAGCACGTAACTGCGGTAGTTCTGCATGGGATCGTGCATTAGTGCTGGTATGATCGCACCCGTCATCTCTTGTCGCAATCTTTCTATTTTCTCCTCTCCTTCCTTACACCCGTCTTCCGAGCAATCGTCCGCGCCGCTTTTTGCATTTTCTCATACCTAAGTATCGGTGCTGCTAGTTTCCTCTATCGGTGTCGCGGTCTCGATTTAAATTTACGGATTTTTTTTTACCTCTCTTTATCCCTTCGAAAATAATAATATGCGCTTGCTGTTAATTCTTTCATTAGTCGAGTGATAGAGAAAGAAAAAATGGTTCCTAATTGACTAAAACTTCGGGGCCGGCTGCGAGAAGCTTAGCAAAATGTTCGGAGTGCAAAAAGAGGGTGAACACGAGGACTTCCCAAGAGGTCACCCATCTTAGTTACTTTACTCTCGCCCAAGCGCGTTTACTTCGGAGTTCTGATGGGATCCGGCTGCTTATTAGTGCTCGGTATTTGGATTCCACCCGTCTCTCTTGCGCAATCTTATCTATTTCTCCTCTCCTTCCTTACACCCGTCTCGCAATCGTCCGCCGTCGCTTTTTGCATTCTCATAACCTAGTATCGTGCTGTATTTCCTCTATCTGGTGTCGGGTCCGATTTAAATTTTTTACGATTTTTTTTTTTACCTCTTCTTTATCCTTCGAAAAATAAATGGTGCTATGTAATTCTTTCATAGTCGAGTGATAAGAAAGAAATTGGTTCCTAAGGACTAAAACTCGGGGCGGCTGCCGAGGAGCTTAGCAAAAGGTTTCGGAGTTTGCAAAAAAAGATGGGTGCAACACGAGGACTTCCCAAGAGGTCACCATCTTAGTACTACTCTCGCCCCAGCCACGTTTTAACTTCGGAGTTTTCTGATGGGATCCGGTGCATTAGTGCTTTGGTATGATCGCACCCGTTCATCTCTTTGCGCAATCTTTCTATTTCCCTCTCCTTTCCTTCACCCGTCTCGCAATCGCTCCGCGTCGCTTTTTGCATTCTCATACCTAGTATCGGTTGCTGTATTTCCTCTATCGGTTGTCGGGTCTCGTATTTAAATTCTTTACGATTTTTTTTTACCTCTCTTTATCCTTCGAAAAAAATAAATGCGTTTGCTGTAATTCTTTCATAGTTCGAGTTTGATAGAAAAGAAAATTTGGTTCCTAAGGACTAAACTCGGGCCGGCTGCCGAGAAGCTTAGCAAAAGGTTCGAGTGCCAAAAAGAGGGTGCAACACGAGGACTTCCAAGAGGTCACCCATCTTAGTACTACTCTCGCCCAAGGCACGTTTGACTTCGGAGTTTCTTGATTGCGGATTCGTGTGCTATTTAGTGCTGGTATGATCGCCACCCGTTCATTCTCTTGCGCAATCCTTTTATTTCTCCTCTCCTTCCTTACACCCGTCTCGCAATCGTCCGCGTCGCTTTTTGCATTCTCATTACCTAGTATCGGGTGCCTGTATTTCCCCTTCTATCGGTTTCGGGCTGCCGGATTTTAAATTTTACGATTTTTGTTTTTACCTCTCTTTATCCTTCGAAAAAAATAAATGCGTTAGCCAGTAATTCTTTCATAAGTCGAGTGAATAAGAGAAAAAGAAAATGGTATCCCTCAAGACTAACTCGGGGCGGACTGATACTTTCCGAGGAATGTCTTTAGTGCAATCAAGCTCCCCTCCTGAGGTGCAAAAAGGAGGGGTGCAACACGAGACTTCCAAGAGTCAAACCCATCTTAGTACTACTTTCGCTCAAAGCACGTAACGTTCGGAGATTATTCTGATGGGATCCGGTGAATACAAACCTTAGTGCTGGTATGATTCCGCCCCAACCCCCGTCCATCTCTCTTGCCACGAGCATCTTTTCTAATATTCACCTCTCCTTCCTTACACCCGCCTCTCGGCAATCCGTCGCGTCGCTTTTTGCCATTTCTCCACTACCCATAGAATATCGGGTGCTGTGTGTGTATTTCCTCTATCTGGTGTCGTGCGGTCGTCTCGATTTAAATTTTACGGATTTTTTTTTTAATCCTCTCTTTATCCTTCAAAAAAGTGAAAAGGATGCGTGCTGTAATTTCTTTGCATAGATCGAGTGAGTGGAGTAGAGAAAAGAAAATGGTTCCTGAAGGACTAAAACTCGGGGGCCGGCTGCCTGAGAAGCTTTAGCAAAAAGGTTCGAGTGCAAAAAAGAGGCGTGCAACACGAGGACTTCCCAGAGGTCACCCATCTTAGTACTACTCCTTCGCCCAAGGCACGTTTGACTTTCGGAGTTCTGATGGGATTCCGCGTGCATTAGTGCTGGCTATTGATCGCACCCGTTCATCTTCTTGCGCAATCTTCTATTTCTCCTCTCCTTCCTTTACACCCGTCTCGCAATCGTCCGCGTCGCTTTTTGCATTTCTCATACCTAGTATCGGTGCTGTATTTCCTTCTATCGCGATGTCGGGTCTCGATTTAAATTTTTACGATTTTTTTTATTTTACCTCTCCTTGATTCCTTTCGAAAAAATAAATGCGTGCTGTAATTCTTTCATAGTCGTAGTGATAGAGAAAGGAAAATGTTCTAAGGACTAAAACTCGGGCCGGCTGCCGAGGATGCTTAGCAAAAAGGTTCGAGTGGCAAAAGGAGGGTGCAAACACGAGACTTCCCAAGAGGTCACCCCATTCTTAGTACTACTCTCCCCCAAGCACGTTTAACTTCGGAAGAGTTCTGATGGGATCCGGTGCATTAGTGCTGTATGATTCGCACCCGTCATCTCTTGCGCAATCTTTCTATTTCTCCTCCTCCTTCCTTACACCCGTCTCGCAATCGTCCGCGTCGCTTTTTGCATTCTCATAACCTATGTTATCGGTGTTGTTATTTCCTCTATCGGTGTCGGGCTCTTCCGATTTAAATTTTACGATTTTTTTTTTTTACCTCTTCTTTATCCTTCGAAAAAATAAATGCGTGCTGTAAATTCTTCATTAGTCGAGTGGAATAGAGAAAGAAAATGCGTTCCTAAGGACTAAAAAAACTCGGGCCGGCTGCCGAGAAGCTTAGCAAAAGTTCGAGGTGCAAAAAAGAGGGGTGGGCAACACTGAGGACTTCCAAGATGTCACCCATCTTAGTACTACTCTCGCCAAGCACGTTTAACTTCGGAGTTCTAGATGGGATCCGGTGCATTTAGTGCTCGTATGATCGCACCCTGTCATCTCTTGCCGCAATCTTTTCTATTTTCTCCTCTCCTTCCTTACACCCGTCTCGCCCAAAATCGTCCGCGTCGCTTTTTCGCATTCTCATACCTAGCTATCGGTGCTGTATTTCCTCTATCGGTGTCCGGGTCTCGATTTAAATTTTATTACGATTTTTTTTTTACCCTCTCTCTTATCTCTCGTGTAAAAATAAGATGCAGTGAGCTTGGTACTCTCTTTGGGCATAGCTCGGAGGGTGATTAGAGAAAGAAAGATGTTCTCCTAAGGACTTAAAACTCGGGTCGGCTGCCGAGTGAAGCTTTATGTGCTAAAAGGTCGAGTGTACAAAAAAAACCGAGGGGCCTGCACACCCGAGAGACTTCCAAGAGAGTCACCCATTCTTAGTTATCTATTTCGCCCTAAGCACGGTTTAACTTGCGGAGTTGCTAGAATTTGGGATCCGGTGCAGTGCTGGTTATTGATCGCAGCCGCGGTCATCTCTTGCGCATCCTTTTTAATTTCTCCTCTCCTGTCTCATTATACCCGTCTCAGAGCTCAATCGTCCGCGTCGGATTATATATATGCCATTCTCATAACCCTACCTCGGACCTTGCTGCTATTTCCTCCTCATCGCGATGTCGAGGTCTCGATTTAAATTTTACGATTTTTTTTTTACCTCTCTTTTATCCTTCGAAAAAATAAAATGCAGTCTGTTAAATATGCATTTCAATAGTACAGTGAGTGTGCATAGAGAAAGAAAATGTTTCCTAAAGGACTAAAGGTTCCTAAGGACTAAAACTCGGGCCGGCTGCCGAGAAGCTTAGCAAAAGGTTCGAGTGCAAAAAAGAGGGGTGCAACACGAGGACTTCCCATGAGGTCACCCATCTTGGTACTACTCTCGCCCAAGCACGTTTGACTTCGAAGTTTTGATGGGATCCAGTGCATTAGTGTTGGTATGCTTGTACCCATCATCTCTTGCGCAATCTTTCTATTTCTCCTCTCCTTCCTTACACTCGTCTCGCAATCGTCCGCGTCACTTTTTGCATTCTCACACCTAGTATCGGTGCTGTATTTTCTCTATCAGTGTCGGGTCTCGATTTAAATTTTACGATTTTTTTTTACCTCTCTTTATCCTTCGAAAAAATCCTTCGAAAAAATAAATGCGTGCTGTAATTTCTTTCATAGTCGAGTGATAGAGAAAGAAAATGGGGTTCCTAAGGATAAAACTTCGGGCCCGGCCTGCCGAGAAGCTTAAGCAAAAGGTTCGAGTGGCAAAAAGGAGGGGTGGCAACACGAGGACTTTCCCAAGAGGGTCACCCATCTTAGTTACTAACTCTTCGCCCAAGCACGTTTAAACTCGGAAGTTTTCTGATGGGGATCGTGCATTAGTGCTGGTATGATCGCACCCGTATGTCTTGCGCAATTCTTTCTATTTCTCCTCTCCTTGCCTTACACCCGTCCTCGCAAATCGTCCGCGTTCGTTTTTTGGCATTCTCATACCTAGTATCGGTGCTGTATTCCTCTATCGTGTGGTCGGGTCCGATTTAAATTTTAACGGAATTTTTTTTTTTTACCCTCTCTTTATCCCTTCGAAAAATAAAATGCGTGGCTGTATTTCTTTCATAGTCGGTTGATAGAGAAAGAAAATGGTTCCTAAAGGACTAAAACCTCGGGCCGGCGCTGCCCGAGAAGCTTTTAGCAAAGGTTCGAGTGCAAAAAGAGGGGTGCAACACGAGACTTCTCCAAGAGGTCACCCATGCTTAGTACTACTCTCCGCCCAAAGCACGTTTAACTTCGGAGTTCTGATGGGAATCCGGTGCCAATAGTGCTGGTATGATCGCACCCGTCATCTCTTGCGCAATCTTTTCTATTTCTCCTCTCCTTCCTTACACCCGTCTCGCAATCGTCCGCGTCGCTTTTTGCATTCCCTCATACCTAGTATCGGTGCTGTATTTCCTCTATCGGTGTCGGGTCTCGATTTAAATTTTACGATTTTTTTTTTACCTATCTTTATCCTTCGAAAAAATAAATGCGTGTTGTAATTCATTCATAGTCGAGTGATAGAGAAAGAAAATGGTTCCTAAGGACTAAAAGTCGGGCCGGCTGCCGAGAAGCTTAGCAAAAGGTTCGAGTGCAAAAAAAAGGGGTGCAACACGAGGACTTCCCAAGAGGCCACCCATCTTAGTACTACTCTCGCCCAAGCACGTTTAACTTCGGAGTTCTGATGGGATCCGCTGCATTAGTGCTGGTATGATCGCACCCGTCATCTCTTGCGCAATCCTTCTATTTCTCCTCTCCTTCCTTACACCCGTCTCGCAATCGTCCGCGTCGCTTTTTGCATTCTCATACCTAGTATCGGTGCTGTATTTCCTCTATCGGTTTCCTCTATCGGTGTCGGGTCTCGATTTAAATATACGATTTTTTTTTAACTCTCTTTATCCTTCGAAAAAATAAATGCGTGCTGTTAAAATTCTTTCATAGTTCGAGTTGATAGAGAAAGAAAATGGTTCCTAAAGGAACTAAAACTCGGGGCCGGCCTGCCGAGAAGCTTAGCAAAAGGGTTTGAGTTGCAAAAAAGAGGGGTGCAACAACGAGGACTTCCCAAGAGGTCACCCATCTTAGTACTACTCTCGCCCAAGCACGTTTAAACTTCGGAGTTCTGAAAATGGATCCGGTTGCATTAGTGCTGTAAGATCGGCACCCGTATCCTCTTGCGCAATCTTTCCTAATTTTCTCCTCCCCTCCTTCCTTTACACCGTCTCGCAATCCGTCCGCGTCGCTTTTTGCCATTCTCATACCTAGTATCCGGTCTGTATTTCCTCTATCGGTGTCGGTCCCCCGATTTAAAATTTTACGATTTTTTTTTTTTAACCTCTCCTTTATCCCTTCGAAAAAAATAAATTGCGTGCGTAATTCTTCATAGTCGAGTGATAGAGAAAGAAAATGGTTTCCTAAGGACTAAAACTCGGGCCGGCTGCGAGAAGCTTAGCAAAAGGTGAGTTGCAAAAAGGAGGGTGCAACAACGAGGACTTTCCCAAGAGGTCACCCATCTTAGTAACTACTCTTCGCCCCAAGCACGTTTAACTTCGGGAGTTCTGAATGGGATCCGGTGCATTAGTGCTTGGTATGATGCACGACCGTCAAATGTTCTTGCGGCATCTTCTAATTTTTCTCCTCTCCCTTCCTTACACGTCTCCGCAATCGTCCGCGTCGCTTTTTGCAATTCCTCATAACTAGTATCGTGACTGGTATTTCCTCTATCGTGGTGTCGGGTCTCGATTTAAATTTTAACGATTTTTTTTTTTACCCTCCTCTTTATCCTTCGAAAAAATAAATGCCGTGCCTGTAATTCTTTCATAGTCGATGTGAATAGAGAAAGAAAATGGTTCCTAAGGACTAAAACTCGGGCCGGCTGCCGAGAAAGCCTTAGCAAAAAGGTTCCGAGTGCAAAAAAGAGGGGTGCAACACGAGGACTTCCCAAAGGTACCCATCTTAGTAAACTACTCTCGCCCAACACGTTTACTTCGGAGTTCTGATGGGAATCCGGTGGCATTAAGTGCTGGTATGATCGCACCCGTCATCTCTTTCGCAATAATTTCTAATTTCTCCTCTCCTCCTTACACCCGTCTCGGCAATCGTCCCGCGTCGCTTTTTTGCATTCTCATAACCAGTATCGGGTGCTGTTATTTCCTCTAAAATCGGTGTCCGGTCCTCGATTTAAATTTTAAACGATTTTTTTTTTTTACCTCTCTTTATCCTTCGAAAAAAATAAATGCGTGTAATTCTTTCATAGTCGAGTGATACAGAAAGAAAATGGTTCCTAAGGACTAAAACTCGGGCCGGCTACCGAGAAGCTTAGCAAAAGGTTCGAGTGCGAAAACGAGCGGTGCAACACGCAACAAGAGGACTTCCCAAAAGGTCACCCATCTTAGTACTACTCTCGCCCAAGCATGTTTAACTTCGGAGTTCTAATGGGATCCGGTGCATTAGTGCTGATATGATCGCACCCATCATCTCTTGCGCAATCTTTCTATTTCTCCTCTACTTCCTTACACCCGTCTCGCAATCGTCCGAGTCGCTTTTTGCATTCTCATACCTAGTATCGGTGCTGTCGGTGCTGTATTTCCTCTATCGTGTGTCGGGTCTCGAATTTAAATTTTACGATTTTTTTTTTTACCTCTCTTTAATCCTTCAGAAAATAAATGCGTGCTGTAATTCTTTTCATAGTCGGGTGAATGAGAAAGAAAAATGGTTCCTAAGGATAAAAACTCCGGCCGGCCCTGCCGAGAAGCTTAAGAAAAGGTTAGAGTGCAAAAAGAGGGGTGCAAACACAGAGGACTCCAAGAGGTCACCTCTTAGTAATACTCTCTCTAGCCCCCAAGCACTGTGTCTTCGGAGTTTCTGATGGGATCCGGTGCAATTAAGTGCTGGTATGATCGCAACCCCGTCCATCTCTTGCGCAATCTTTCTTATTTCTCCTCTTCCTTCCCTTAACACCGTCTCGCAATCGTCCGCGGTCCGCGTCGCTTTTTGCATTCTCATACCTAATATCGATGCAGTATCGGTGCTGTATTTCCTCTATCGGTTTTCGGGTCTCGATTTAAATTTTACGATTTTTTTTTACCTCTCTTTATCCTTCGAAAAAATAAATGCTTGTTTTAATTCTTTCATAGTCGAGTGATAGAGAAAGAAAATGCTTCCTAAGGACTAAAACTCGGGCCGACTGCCGAGAAGCTTAGCAAAAGGTTCGAGTGCAAAAACAAGGGGTGCAACACGAGGACTTCCCAAGAGGTCACCCATCTTGGTACTACTCTCACCCAAGCACGTTTAACTTCGGAGTTCTAATGGGATCTGGTGCATTAGTGCTGGTATGATCACACACATCATCTCTTGCGCAATATTTCTATTTCTCCTCTCCTTCCTTACACCCGTCTCGCAATCGTCTGCCTCGCCTTTTGCATTCTCATACCTATTATCGGTGCTGTATTTCCTCTATCGGTGTTTGGGTCTCGATTTAAATTCTACGATTTTTTTTTACCTCTCTTTATTCTTTGAAAAAATAAATACGTGTTGTAATTCTTTCATAGTCGAGTGATAGAGAAAGAAAATACTTCCTAAGGACTAAAACTCGGGCCGGCTGCCGAGAAGCGTAGCACAAGGTTCGAGTGCGAAAACGAGGGGTGCAACACGAGGAGTTCCCAAGAGGTCACCCATCTTAGTACTACTCTCGCCCAGGCACGTTTAGCTTCAGACTTCTGATGGGATCCAGTGCATTAGTGCTGGTATGATCGCACCCGTCATCTATTTCTCCTTCTCTTGCGCAATCTTTCTATTTCTCCTCTCCTTCCTTACACCCGTCTCGCAAATCGTTCCGCGTCGCTTTTTGCATTCTCAATACCTAAGTATCGGTGCTGTATTTCCTCTATCGTGTCGGGTCTGCGATTTAAATTTACGATTTTTTTTTTTTTACCTCTCTTTATCCTTCGAAAAAATAAATGCGTGCTGTAATTCTTTCATAGTCCGAGTGAATAGAGAAAGAAATGGTTCCTAAGGACTAAAAACTCGGGCCGGCTGCCGAGAAGCTTAGCAAAAGGTTCGAGTGCAAAAAGGAGGGTGCAACACGAAGGAAACTTTTCCGCAAGAGGTCAACCCATCCTTAAGTACTACTCTCGCCAAGCACGTTTAACTTCGGAGTTCTGATGGATCCGGTGCATTAGTGCATGGTATGAATCGCACCCGTCATGTCTTGCGCAATCTTTCTATATTCTCTCCTTCCTTACACCCGTCTCGAATCGTCCGCGTCCTTTATATGCCATTCCTTCATACCTAAGTATCGGTAGCTGGTTTTCCTCTATCGGGATGTCGGGTCTCGATTAATTTTAACGAATTTTTTTTTTTTACCTCTCTTTTATCCTTCGAAAAAATAAAATGCGTGCTGTAATTCTTTCATAGTCGAAGTAGTGGGAAAATGGTTCCTAAGGGACTAAAACTCCGGGCCGGCTGCCGAGAAGCTTAGCAGGTTGGTGGCAAAAAAGAGGGGTGCAACACGAGGATTCCCAAGAGGTCACCATCCTTAGTACTCTACTCTCGCCGCAAGCCACGTTTAACTTCGAGTTGCTTGTGGAGATCCGGTGCATTAGTGCTGGTTGAATCGGCAACCCGTCATCTCTTGCGCAATCTTCTATTTTCTCCGTCTCCTTCCTTACACCCGTCTCGCAATCGTCCGCGTCGCTTTTGGCAATTCTCATACCTAGGTATCGGTGGCCTGTATTTCCTCTATCGTTCGGGTCTCGATTAAATTTTTACAGTTTTTTTTTTTTAACGCATTCTTTATCCTTTACGAAAAAATAAATGCGTGCCTGTAAATTCTTTCATAGTCGAGTGATAGAGAAAGAAAATGGTTCCAAGGACTAAAACTTCGGGCCGGAGAAGCTTAGCAAAAGGTTCGAGTGCAAAAAAGAGGGGTGCAACACGAGGACTTCCCAAGAGGTCACCCATCTTAGTACTGCTCTAGCCCAAGCACATTTCACTTCGGAGTTGTGATGGGATCCGGTGCATTAGTGCTGGTTTGATCGCACCCGTCATCTCTTCCGCAATCTTTCTATTTCTCCTCTCCTTCCTTACACCCGTCTCGCAATCGTCTGCGTCGCTTTTTGCATTCTCATACCTAGTATCGGTGCATTATTTCCTCTACCGCTGTCTGGTCTCGATTTAAATTTTGTGATTTTTTTTTTTACCTCTCTTTATCCTTCGAAAAAATAAATGCGTGTTGTAATTCTTTCATAGTCGAGTGATAGTCATAAGTCAGAGTGATAGAGAAAGAAAATGGGTTCCTAAGGACTAAAACCTCCGGGCCGGCTGCCGAGAAGGCTTAGGCAAAAGGTTCGAAGTGCAAAAAAGAGGGGTGCAACTGCAACACGAGGACTTCCCAAGAGGTCACCCATCTTAGTACTACTCTCGCCCAAGCACGTTTAACTTCGGAGTTCTGATAGGATCCGGGATCCGGTGCATTAGTGCTGGTATGATCACACCCGTCATCTCTTGCGCAATCTTTCTATTTCTCCTTTCCTTCCTTACACCCGTCTCGCAATTGTCCGTGCCACTTTTTGCATTCTCATACCTAGTACCGGTGATGTATTTCCTTTACCGGTGTCGAGTCTCGATTTAAATTTTACGATTATTTTTTACCCGTCTTTACCCTTCGAAAAAATAAATGCATGTTGTAATTCTTTCATAGTCGAATGATAGAGAAAGAAAATGGTTCCTAAGGACTAAAACTCGGGTCGGTTGCTGAGAAGCTTAGCAAAAGGTTCGAGTGCAAAACGAGGGGTGAACTTGTTTAATTTTTTTTTTTACTTTTTAGAAATTTTTTTTAAAACAAAAAATAAATTTTATGAAACCACAAATAATGATTTCTGTAACTATGCTTTCTATTTTTATTCTACATTTCTCTTTTTTTTTATAAGACTTATTCTTATAAAGTTGTATTATTATTATTATTATTATTATTATTACTATTATTATTATCTATCCATATAAATCTAATGTCATTCATTTATCCAAAATATATAAGCATTAGTTTTATTATCTCTATTAAAATTTTACGATTTTTTTTTCATCTCTTCTCTATTTAGTATTATTAAGATATTTATTATTAGTATTTTCTCTATCCATATAAATCTAATGTCATTTAGTATTATTTATTTATTATAACTTGGATATTATATTTTTATTCAATTGATTGCATACATAATAATCAACAGTTAATTTAACTTTAAATTTAAAAATTAAAGTGTGAAATATTTTTAATTATTTTGTCTTAAATTTTATATTCATAGATTTTTTTATTATTAACTAAAATCTTTAATGCTGGTATGATCGCACCCGTCATCCTCTTGCGCAATCTTTCTATTTTTCTCCTCTCCTCCTTACGCATTAGTGCTGGTATGATCGCACCCATCATCTCTTGCGCAATCTTTCTATTTCTTCTCTCCTTCCTTACACCCGTCTCGCAATCGTCCGCGTCGCTTTGTGCATTCTCATACCTAGTATCGGTCCTGTATTTCCTCTACCGGTGTCGGGTCTCGATTTAAATTTTACGATTTTTTTTTTTACCTCTCTTTATGCTTCGAAAAAATAAATGCGTGAGAAGCTTAGCAAAAGGTTCGAGTGAAAAAGCTTAGCAAAAGGTTCGAGTGCGAAAACGAGGGGTGCAACACGAGGACTTCCCAAGAGGTCACCGATCTTAGTACTACTCTCGCCCAAGCACGTTCACCTTCGAAGTTCTAATGGGATCCAGCGCATTAGCGCTAGTATGATCACAGCCGTCATCTCTTGCGCAATCTTTCTATTTTTCCTCTCCTTCCTTACACCCGTCTCGCAATTGTCCGCGCTGCTTTTTGCATTCTCATACCTAGTATCAGTGCTGTATTTCCTCTATCGGTGTTCAGGTCTCGATTTAAATTTTATTTTTTTTTACCTCTCTTTATCCCTCGAAAAAATAAATGCATGTTGTAATTCTTTCATAGTCGAGTGATAGAGAAAGAAAATGGTTCCTAAGGACTAAAACTCGAGCCGGCTGCACAGAAGCTTAGCAAAAGGTTCGAGTGCGAAAAACACAGGGAATGGGAGTTGAGAAATGCATGCCTTCCAACCTTACCATCTTAGTACTACTCTCCGCCCAAGCACGTTTACTTCCGGAGTTCTGATGGGAATCCGGTTGCACATTAGTGCTGGTAATGATCGCACCCCGTCGATCTCTTTGCGCAATCTTTCTATTTCTCCTCTTTCCTTCCTTACACAATCCCGTCTTCGCAAATCGTCCGCTGTCGCTTTTTTGCATTCCTCATACCTAGATCGGTGCTGTATTTCCCTTATCGGTGGTGTCGGGTCCTCGATTTAAATTTTAACGATTTTTTTTTTTTTACCCTCTCTTTATCCTTCGAAAAAATAATGCGTGCTGTAAATTTCTTTTCAATAGTCGAGTGATAGAGAAAGAAAATGGTTCCTAAGGACTAAAACTCGGGCCGGCTGCCGAGAAGTTAGCAAAAGGTTTCGAGTGCCAAAAGGAGGGGTGCAACACGAGGACTTCCCAAGAGGTCACCACATCTTAGTACTACTCTCGCCCAGCACGTTTAACTTCGGAGTTCTGATGGGATCCGGTGCATTAAGTGCTGGTATGATCGCACCCGTCATGTCTTGGCGCAATCTTTCTATTTCTCCTCTCCCTTCCTTACAACCCGTCTCGCAATCGTCCGCTGTCGCTTTTTTCTGCATTCTCAACCTAGTATCGTGCTGTATTTGCCTCTATGCGGTGTCGGGTCTCGATTTAATTTTACGATTTTTTTTTTTTACCTCTCTTTATTCCCTTCGTAAAAATAAATGGCGTGCTGTTAATTCCTTTCAATAGTCGTCATAGTCGAGTGATAGAGAAAGAAAATGGTTCCTAAGGACTAAAACTCGAGCCGGCTGCACAGAAGCTTAGCAAAAGGTTCGAGTGCGAAAACAAGGGGTGCAACCGAGGACTTCCCAAGAGGTCACCCATCTTAGTACTACTCTCGCCCAAGCACGTTTAGCTTTAGACTTCTGATGGGATCCGGTGCATTAGTGCTGGTATGATCGCACCCGTCATCTCTTGCGCAATCTTTCTATTTCTCCGCTCCTTCCTTACACCCGTCCCGCAATCGTCCGCGTCGATTTTTGCATTCTCATGTCTAGCATCGGTGCTGTATTTTCTCTATCGGTGTTCGGGTCTCGATTTAATTAAATTTTACGATTTTTTTTTTACCTCTCTTTATCCTTCGAAAATAAATGCGTGTTGTAATTCTTTCATAGTCGAGTGATAGAGAAAAAAAATGATTCCTAAGGACTAAAACTCGGGACGGCTGCCGAGAAGCTTAGCGAAAGGTTCGAGTGCGAAAACGACGGGTGCACCACGAGGACTTCCCAAGAGGTCACCCACCTTAGTACTACTGTCGCCCAAGCATATTTAACTTCAAAGTTCTGATGGGATCCGGTGCATTAGTGCTGGTATGATCGCACCCGTCGTCTCTTGCGCAATCTTTCTATTTCTCCTCTGCTTCCTTACACCCGTCTCGCAATCGTCCGCGTTCTCGACATCGTCCGCGTCGCTTTTTGCATTCTCATAACTAGTATCGGTGCTGTATTTCCTCTATCGTGTCGGGTCTCGATTTAAATTTTAGCGATTTTTTTTTTTTTTACCTCTCTTTATCCTCCGAAAAAATAAAATGCGTGCTGTAATTCTTTCATAGTCGCAGTGATAGAGAAAAGAAAATGGTTCTAAGGACTTAAAACTCCGGGCCGGCTGCCGAGAAGCTTAGCAAAAAAGGTTCGAGTGCAAAAAAAGAAGGGTGGCAGACACGAGGACTTCCAAGAGGTCCCCCAATCTAGTACTACTCTCGCCCAAAGCACGTTTAACTTCGGAGTTCTGATGGATCCCGGTGCATTAGTGCTGGTAGTCGCACCCGTCATCTCCTTGCCGCAATCTTTCTATTTCCTCCTCTCATCCTTACAACCCGTCCCGCTCGTTCCCCGCGTCGCTTTTTGCATCCTCATACCTAGTATCGGGCTGTATTTCCCTTCTATCGGGTCGGGTCTCGATTTTAAAATTTTACGATTTTTTTTTTTTTTACCTCTCTTTATCCTTCCGAAAAAAATAAAATGCGTGCTTAATTCTTTCATATCGAGTGATAGAGAAAGAAATGGTTCCTAAGGACTAAAAAAACTTCGGGGGCCGGCTGCGAGAAGCTTAGCAAAGGTTCGGAGTGCAAAGGAGGGGTGCAACACGAAGGACTTCCCAAGAGGTCAACACATCTTAAGTACTACTCCTCGCCCAAGCACGTTCAACTTCGGAGTTACTGAATGGGATCCGGTGGCATTAAGTGCTGGTATGATCGACCGTCATTCTTGCGCAATCTTTCTATTTCTCCTCTCCCTTCCTTACACCCGTCTCGCAATCGTCCGTGTCGCTTTCTGCATTCTCATACCTAGTATCGGTGCTGTATTTCCTCTATCGGTGTTCAGGTCTCGATTTAAAATTTAATATTTTTTTTTACCTCTCTTTACCCTTCGAAAAAATAAATGCGTGTTGTAATTCTTTCATAGTCGAATGATAGAGAATGAAAATGGTTCCTAAGGACTAAAACTCGAGTCGGCTGCCCAGAAGCTTAGCAAAAGGTTCGAGTGCGAAAATGAAGAGTGCAACACGCACCACGAGGACTTCCCAAGAGGTCACCCATCTTAGTACTACTCTCAGCAAGTTTAACTTCGGGAGTTCTGATGGGATCCGGTTGCATTAGTGCTGGTATGATTCGCACCCGTCCATCTCTTGCGGCAATCTTTTCTAATTTTCTCCTCTCCACTTCCTTACACCCGTCTCGCAATCGTCCGCGTCGCTTTTTTGCATTCTCAAACGCTAGTATCGGTGCCTGTATTTTCCTCTATCCGGTGTCGGGTCTCGATTTAAATTTTACGATTTTTTTTTTTTACTCTCTTTTATCCTTCGAAAAAAAATAAAATGCCCCCGGTTGCTGTTAAATTCCTTCATAGTCGATGTGATAAGATGAAAGAAAATGGTTCCTAGGACTAAACTCCGGGCTCACGGCTGCCGAGAAGCTTAGCAAAGTTCGAGTGCAAAAGAGGGGTGCAACACGAGGACTTCCAAGAGGTTCACCCACTTAGTACTACTTCTC
>NW_023591296.1:70371-89844 GCF_014843425.1 Jatropha curcas | reverse complement strand
TCCACTCAAGTAATCCACTTATATAAACCATTCCACCCCACCGGTTGTTTTGGCCCCGACTCAACTCGACTCCAATGAAATGACTCGACTCGGTAGATGTCACAAATTCTCCCCTCCTAAAAAATAAAACTTCGTCCGAAGTACCCTGTGTGAACAAATGTGATACTGGAGTCGCATCTGTGTCTTCAGATTGCCCAAGTTTCTTACTTCTGTTCTTATGATTCCCACAGAACTTTTACCAATCTATTTCTTGTTCCGTATTTCTTTATTTCTCTGGCTAAATTCTGAACTGCGTCTTCTTCATAATGAGTCGCTGAATTTCAATCTCTTCTGCTGATAGACACGTGCGATGGTCTTGATCGATACCTCCTTAATCATTTATACGTAAAGACATTTGATTCGAATCTAAGGTTGAAGTAACCTACGGCGATCAGGCTAAAGTTTCCTACAACGTTCAAAACAATCTCGTCATGGACAATGAACCTAGGCTAAGCTTACCTTATCGTTCCAAACCTTAGACTTATTTCCTGGTGAAAACTTTCAGAACAACCTTATCACGACGATACTCCATATCCTTTCTCTTTAAATCACAATAAGACTTCTGTCGATCACTTGCTTCTTTCAGCCGTACTCTGATGATGTCCACTCTTCTCTTCTGTGTCTACCAAATTCTGGACCCAAAATCTTCCTTCTCACTCTGTTCTGCAACACATCTGTGTTCCTACATGGTCGACATAGTCAAGTTGCTTTTCATAGGGTTGTGCATTTAATGCTTGATTGGTAGCTTTTGGTGTTTGTAGCAACTCCATTGAAGAGGTACATATCATGTTCCCAAATGCCTTCAAATTCTATAAACTTGATCTCATCATGTCTTCTAGAATTTGAAGACTCCTGCTGATGTGGCCATCTGTTTAGGATGAATGCGTGCTGAAATGCAATTTCTCCTATCATGCTTCCTGCAGTTTACCCCAAAAAACTCGATGTAAACTTGGATCACGATTAGATATAATTGGATGATGGAACGCACATGGAGTCGAACTAATTTCGTACTATACATTCTGCTAACTTGTCTAGCTAGAATAGTCCATCCGATACTGGTAGAAGTGTGCGACCTTAGTTAATTTGTCCACATCACACCATACTGCATCATGCTTCGCTGCGTCTGAGTTAATCCAGTAACAATAATCCATCGTGATCTGAATCACCACTTCCATGTTAGCACTTGTTATTGGATTGAAGTAACCCAGCTGGCAGTCTTGTATGTTCTGGCCTTTACTGTTGCTGCATGTTAATCACAATCTGTTACAACACTTTCGATATCTTTCTTCATGCCTGGCCACCAAAATGCCATTCTTCAAATCTTGAGACATCTTGTACTACCTGGATGATGTATGGACTGTCTATACTTCTCATAGCAGAATCTGTTTTGTCTATAAGCTCCCCTATCTGTGTACAACAACTCCTGTCTTCATAGATTAAGACTCCACTGTTATTCCAATCTGAATTTTCCACCATGCACTACTTCCTATGTTTCTGTTTTACCCATATGCTGTTTGCTGCATCTTTCTTTGTGCCTCTGCAACTTTCCCTGAACCCAAGATGCTGACTTGCATCTGTGCTAGAATAGACTCCCTGCTGTTGCAACTCCATGCTAATTCCATATTGCTCTCAAAGCAAACAATGATTTGTCGGTAAGGCATCAGCTACCACATTAGCTCTGCCCGATATAAATTAATGCATAACTCATATTTAAGCCAAAATCTGCATCCACTTCCGTTCTTGAATTCAAGTCCTTCTTTGTCGGTAATACTTTAAACTCTTGAATGATCTGTTAAAAATGTACACTTTTCACCGTCACATAATTGCCGCCCATACTTTGAATGCGTTAGAACATGGTGCCAATTCCTAAATCAGGCGTTGGATAATTTCCAATTCATGTGCTTTCAATTTCGGGAGAGAACATAGCTACCACTTTCCTGTCGCCATAGATACACATCCTAACCCAATATGAAGAGCATCAATTTAATTTTTCGAAGGATAAAGAGAGGTAAAAAAAATCGTAAAATTTAATCGAGACCCGACACAGATAGAGAAATACAGCACCGATACTAGGTATGAGAATGCAAGAAATCGACGCGGACGATTGCAGACGGTGATAAGCGAAGCGAGAGAGAAATAGAAAGATTGCGCAAGGATTGACGGTGCTCATAGCAGCACTTAACTGCACTGGACTCCATCAGAACTCCGAAGTTAAATGTCTTGGGCAGAGAGTAGTACTCAGTATGGGTGATCCTCTTGGAAAGTCCTCGGTTGGACCCCTCTTTTTTCACTCGACCTTTTTGCTGAAGCTTCTCACGCATTTAATCTGTTTTCGAAGGATAAAAAGAGGTAAAACGAATAAAGATTCGTTAAAATTTGAAATCAGACCCGACACCGTTAGAGGAAATACAGTACCGGATCTAGGTTATGAGAATGCAAAAAAGCGACGCGGACGATTGCAGACGGTTAAGGAAGGAGAGGAGATAATAGAAAGATTGCCGCAAAGAGTGACGGTGCTATCAGTACCAGCACTATGCACCGGATCCCATCAGAACTCCAAGTTAAAGCATTGCGCCGAGAGTAGTTACTAATGGGTGAAGCACCTCTCGGAAGTCATCGTGTTGCACCCTCTTTTTTGCACTCAACCTATTTGCTCACTTCTCGGCAGCCGGCCCGATTTTAGTCCTTAGCGAACCATTTTCTTTTCTTCTATCACTTCCACTATGCAAAGACATTACAACACGAATTTATTTTTCGAAGATATAAGAGAGAGTATAAAAAATAAATCGTAAATTTTAAATTCTGAGACCCTGACATCCGAGTAGAGGAATACAGCCCGATTTTACTAGGTGATTGAGAATGCCAAAAAGCGACGAGAGCGGGTGATAAGGAAGAAATGAGAATAGAAATATTGCGCAAGAGGATGACGGGCTGCGATCATACCAGCACTAATGGCACCGGATTCCCATCAGAACTCCAAAGTTTCAATGTGCATTGCGAGATAGTACTAAGATGGGTGATCTTGGAAGTCTCGTGTTGCTCCCCTCATTTTTGCACTCTGAAACTTTGCTCAACTTTCTCGGCAGCGGCCAAGTTTGAGTCCTTAGGAACCATTTTCTTCTCTATCACTTCGATCTATGAAAAGAATGACCAACACGCATTTTATTTTTTCGAAGATTAAAGAGGTAAAAAAAAAACATCACAAACAAATTTAATCGATGACCAGCACAGCGGTAAGGAACAATAATGCACCATACTAGGTAATAGAATGCATAACAGCGCGCCGACGATAGCGAACGGCGTGTAAGGAAAGGAGAGGAGAAAGAGAAAGATTGGGAAGAGATGCACGGGTCGATTCAAACCAGCACTAATGCACCGGAGCCCATTCACAACTCCGAAGTGAAGATGTGCTTGGCTAGACAGTCACTAAGATGGGTGACCTCCTTGGGAAGCCTCGTTGTTGCACCCTCTCTTTTTCGCCTTCGAACTTTTGCTAAGCTTCTCGGCCAGCGGCCCGAGTTTAGTCCTATAGGAACCAATTTCTTTCTCTATCAGCTCGACTAATGAAAGAATTACAAACGTCATTGTTATTTTTTCGAAGGGGATAAAGAGAGGTTAAAAAAAATCGTAAAATTTAAATCCGAGGACCGACACCGAATAGGAAAATACAGCACCGATACTAGGTATGAGAATGCAACAAAAGATGACGGGTGCGATCATACCAGCACTAATGCACTGGATCCCATCAGAAGTCTGAAGCTAAACGTGCCTGGGCGAGAGTAGTACTAAGATGGGTGACCTCTTGGGAACTCCTCGTGTTGCACCCCTCGTTTTCGCACTCGAACCTTGTGCTACGCTTCTCGGCAGCCGGCCCGAGTTTTAGTCCTTAGGAAGTATTTTCTTTCTCTATCACTCGACTATGAAAGAATTACAACACGTATTTATTTTTTCAAAGAATAAAGAGAGGTAAAAAAAAATCGTAGAATTTAAATCGAGACCCAAACACCGATAGAGGAAATACAGCACCGATAATAGGTATGAGAATGCAAAAGGCGAGGCAGACGATTGCGAGACGGGTGTAAGGAAGGAGAGGAGAAATAGAAATATTGCGCAAGAGATGATGTGTGTGATCATACCAGCACTAATGCACCAGATCCCATTAGAACTCCGAAGTTAAACGTGCTTGGGTGAGAGTAGTACCAAGATGGGTGACCTCTTGGGAAGTCCTCGTGTTGCACCCCTTGTTTTTGCACTCGAACCTTTTGCTAAGCTTCTCGGCAGTCGGCCCGAGTTTTAGTCCTTAGGAAGCATTTTCTTTCTCTATCACTCGACTATGAAAGAATTAAAACAAGCATTTATTTTTTCGAAGGATAAAGAGAGGTAAAAAAAAATCGTAAAATTTAAATCGAGACCCGAAAACCGATAGAGGAAATACAGCACCGATACGGAAATACAGCAACGATACTAGGTATGAGAATGCAAAAAGCGACGCGGAACGATGCGAGACGGGTTAAGAAGGAGAGGAGAATAGAAAAGATTGCGCAAGAGATGAACGGGTGGGCGATCATACGCAAGCAACAATGCAACGGATCCCATCAGAACTCGAAGTTGAACGTCTTGGGCGAGAGTAGTACTAAGATGGGTGACTCTTGGGAAGTCCTCGTGTTGCACCCCTCTTTTTGGCACTCGAACCTTTTGCTAAGCTTCTTCGCAGCCGCCTGGTTTAGTCCTTAGGAACCCAATTTTCCTTTCTCTATCACTCGACTATGAAAGAATTACAAAGCACGAATTTATTTTTTCGAAGGATAAAGAGAGTAAAAAAAAAATCGTAAAATTTAAATCGAGACCGACACCGATAGAGGAAATACAGCACCGATTACTAGGTTATGAGAAATGCAAAAAGCGACGCGGACGATTGCGAGACGGGTTGTAAGGAAGAGAGGAGAAATAGAAAAGATTGCGCAAGAGGATGACGGGTGCGATCCATCCAGCACTTAAATGCACTGGATCCCATCATGAATCCGAAGTTAATACGTGCTTGGGCAGAGAGTAGTACTAAATGGGTGGACCTCTTGGGAAGTCCTCGTGTTGCAGCCCCTCCCCTTTTTGCAGGCTCGAACTTTGCTAAGCTTCTCGGCAGCCCGGCCCGGTTTAGTCCTTAGGAAAACCATTTTTCTTTCTCTATGCACTCGAAATATGAAAGAATTACAAGCACGCATTTATTTTTTCGAAGGAAAAGGAGAGGTAAAAAAAAAATATCGTAAATTTAAAAATCAGAGACCCGACACCGATAGAGGAAATACAGCACCGATTACTAGGTAATGAGAAATGCAAAAGCGACGCGGACGATTTGCGAGACGTGTAGGAGGAGAGGAGAATAGAAAGATTGCCGCAAGAAGATGACGGGTCGATCAATACCAGCCACTAATGCACCGGATCCCAATCAAGAACTCCCGAAGTTAAACGTGCTTGGGCGAGAGTGACTAAAAGATGGGTGACTCTTGGAAGTCCTCCGTGTTGCACCCCTCTTTTTTGCACTCGAACCTTTTGGCTAACTTCCTCGGCAGCCGGCCCGAGTTTTTAGTCCTTAAGGTAACCATTTTTCTTTCTTCTATCACATCGATCTATGAAAGAATTTAACAGCACGCTTTTATCTTTCGAAGGATAAAGAGAGGTTAAAAAAAAAAATCGTAATTAATCAAAAAATCGTAAAATTTAAATCGAGACCCGAAAACCGATAGAGGAAATACAGCACCGATACTAGGTATGAGAATGCAAGAAGCGACGCGGGGACAATTGCGAGACGGGTGTAAGGAAGGAAAGGAGAAATAGAAAGATTGCGCAAGAGATGACGGGTGTGATCATACCAGCACTAATGCACCGGATCACATCAAAACTCCGAAGTTAAATGTTCTTGGGGGAGAGTAGAACTAAGATGGGTGACCTCTTGGGAAGTCCTCGTGTTGCACCCTTGTTTTCGTACTCGAGCCTTTTGCTAAGCTTCTCGGCAGTCGCCCCGAGTTTTAGTCCTTAGGAACCTTTTTCTTTCTCTATCACTCGACTATGAAAGAATTAGAACACGCATTTATTTTTTCGAAGGGTAAAGACAGGTAAAAAAAAATTATAAAATTTAAATCGAGACCCGACACCGATAGAAGAAATACTGCACCGATACTAGGTATGAGAATGCAAAAAGCGACGCGGACGATTGCGAGACGGGTGTAGGGAAGGAGAGGAGAAATAGAAAGATTACGCAAAAGATGACGGGTGCGATCATACTAGCATTAATGCACCGGATCCTATCAGAACTCCGAAGTTAAACGTGCTTGGGCGAGAGTAGTACTAAGATGGGTGACCTCTTGGGAAGTCCTCGTGTTGCAGTCCTCCGTGTTGCATCCCCCTTCTTTTTATTGCACTCGAACCTTTTGCTAAGCTTCTCGGCAGCTCGGCCCGAGTTTTAGTCACTTAGGAAACCATTTCTTTCTAAACAACTCGACTATGAAAAAGAATTACAGCACGCATTATTTTTTCGAAGGATAAAAGAGGTAAAAAAAAATCGTAAAATTCAAAAATCGAGACCCGACAGCCGATAGAGGAAATACATCACGATACTAAGGTATGAGAATGCAAAAAGCGACGCGGACAGATTGCGAGAACGGGTGTAAGGAAGGAGAAGAAGAAAAGAGGAGAAATAGAAAGATTGCGCAAGAGATGACGGGTGCGATCATAGACGCGGACGATTGCGAGACGGGTGTAAGGAAGCAGAGGAGAAATAGAAAGATTGCGCAAGAGACGACGGGTGCGATCATACCAGCACTAATGCACCGGATCCCATCAGAACTTTGAAGTTAAATATGCTTGGGCGACAGTAGTACTAAGGTGGGTGACCTCTTGGGAAGTCCTCGTGGTGCACCCGTCGTTTTCGCACTCGAACCTTTCGCTAAGCTTCTCGGCAGCCGTCCCGAGTTTTAGTCCTTAGGAATCATTTTTTTTCTCTATCACTCGACTATGAAAGAATTACAACACGCATTTATTTTCGAAGGATAAAGAGAGGTAAAAAAAAAATCGTAAAATTTAAGAGGACCCGACACCGAAGGGAAATACAGCACCGATATAGGTAGAGAATGCAAAAAAGCGACGCGGACGATTGCGAGAACGGGTGTAAGGAAGGAGAGGAGAAATAGGAAAGATTGCGCAAGAGATTGACGGGTGCGATTCATACCAGCACTAATGCACCGGCGATCCCATCAGAACTCCGAAGCTTAAACGTGCTTGGGCTGAGAAGTAGTACAAGATGGTGATCTCTTGGGAAGTCCTCGGAAGGTGTTGCACCCCTCCTTTTTGCCACTCGAACCTTTTGCTAAAGCCTTTCTCGGCAGCCGGCCCGAGTTTTTAAGTCCTAGGAACCATTTTCTTTCTCTAATCACTCGACTATGAAAGAATACAGCACGCATTTATTTTTTTCGAAGGATAAAGAGAGGTAAAAAAAAAAATCGTAAATTTAAATCGAAGACCCGACACACATAGAGGAAATACAGCACCGATACCTAGGTTGAGAAATGCAGAAAAGCGACGCAGGACGATTGCGAGACGGTGTAAGGAGAGAGCAGAAATTAGGAAGAATTGCGCAAGAGATGACGGGTGCGATCAGACCAGCACTAATGCACGGGATCCCATCAGACTCCGAAGTTAAACGTTGCTTGGGCGAGAAGTAGTACTAAGATGGGGTGACCTCTTGGGAAGTCCTCGTGTTTGCAACCCCTCTTTTTGCACTCGAACCTTTTTGCTAAGCTTCTCGGCAGCCGGCCCGAAGTTTTAGTCCTGAGGAACCATTTTCTTTCTTCTATCCTCGACTATGAAAGAATTACAGCACGCAATTTATTTTTTCGAAGGATTAAAGCAGAGGTAAAAAAAAAAATCGTAAAATTTAAAATCGAGACCCGACCACCATAGGAGAAATACAGCACCGATACTAGGTATGAGAATGCAAAAAAGCGACGCGGACGAATTGCCGCAGGGACGGGTGTAGGAAAGGAAGAGGGAGAAATAGAAGATTGCGCAAGAGATGACGGGTGCGCATCATACCAGCACTAATGCCACCGGATCCCATCAAGAACTCCGAAGTTAAACGTGCTTGGGCCGAGAGTAGTACTAGATGGGTTGAACCTCTTGGGAAGTCCTCGTGTTGCACCCCTAAGATATGGAAATCGTTGTTACCAAAAACTTTTGAGTCAACATTCTATCTTTTTGGTAAGCAAATGAGAGACAATCTATCTTTCCTTTAAAAATAAAGATTTTTGAAAGTAAATATTTGAAAAATTTTTTTCGAAGGATTTATTTACCAAAAACAAATTAAGATATAATCTTCCTTCGTTTAGGTAAGAAAATAAAAACAAAATTTTTTGATCTTCAAGAAGGTTTTGTTTCCGAAAATGAAGTACATAAGATCTTTATTCGATTTATTCTTATTACCAAAATTGCTAGAGAGAAAGTCTCTTTAATTTAGGTAATTTGAATATTTCAAACCTTAAGAGAATTCGAAAAATTAAAGTAAACTTTTCCAATTTTTATGAAACAAGAAACGGAAGAAAAAAGTTTTTGATTTTTAAAGAGATAGTTTCGAAAAACCTTTTTGATATTGTGAGAGTAAATTGATTTTTGTGCTTATAATTGGATGTTCTCTCTATCCTACAATAAATCCTAAAAATCTAACCACTAGGGTCTTCAAATGTCTTCACAAATTACAGCACGCATTAATTTTTTTCGAAGGATAAAAGGAGAAGGTAAAAAAAAAATCGTAAAAATTTAAATCGAGACCCGACCACGATAGAGGAAATACAAGCACCGCATACTAGTATGAGAATGCAAAAAGCGAAGAATGCAAAAAGCGACGCGGACGATTGCGAGACGGGTGTAAGGAAGGAGAGGAGAAATAGAAAGATTGCGCAAGAGATGACGGGTGCGATCATAGAAGCACTAATGCACCGGATCCCATCAGAACTCCGAAGTTAAACGTTCTTGGGTGAGAGTGGTAATAAGATGGGTGACCTCTTGGGAAGTCCTCGTGTTGCACCCCTCCTTTTTTCACTCGAACCTTTTGCTAAGCTTCTCACGCATTTATTTTTTCGAAGCATAAAGAGAGGTAAAAAAAAAAATCGTAAAATTTAAATCGAGACCCGACACCGGTAGAGGAAATACAGGACCGATACTAGGTATGAGAATGCACAAAGCGACGCGGACGATTGCGAGACGGGTGTAAGGAAGGAGAGAAGAAATAGAAAGATTGCGCAAGAGATGATGGGTGCGATCATACCAGCACTAATGCACGGGTTGTAAGGAAGGAGAGGAGAGAAATAGAAAGAATTGCGCAAGAGATGACGGGTGCGATCATACCAGCACTAATGCCACCGGATCCCATCAGAACTCCGAGTTAAACGTTGCTTGGGCGAGAGTAAGTTACTAAGATGGGGACCTCTTGGGAAGTTCCTCGTTGCGCACCCCTCTTTTTTTGCCACTCGAACCTTTTGCTAAGCTTCTCGGCAGCCGGCCGAGTTTTAGTCCTTAGTGGAAACCATTGTTCTTTCTCAATCACTCGACTATGAAAGGAATTACAAGCACGCATTTATTTTTTTCGAAGGATAAAGAGAGGTAAAAAAAAAAAATCGTAAATTAAAATCGAGGGACCCGACACGGATAGAGGAAATACAGCACGGGTACTAGGTAATGAGAATGCAAAAAAAAGCGACGCTGTGACGGATGCGAGACGGGTGTAGGAAGAGAGGAGAAATAGAAAAGAATTGCGCAAGAGATGACGGGTGGTATACCAGCCCACTTAATGCACCGGGATCCATCAAGAACTCCGAAGTTAAACGGGCTTGGGCGAGAGTAGTACTAAAGATGCGGTTACCTCTTGGGAAGTTCCTCGGAGGCGTGTTGCCACCCCTCCTTTTTGCCCTCGAACCTTTGCTAAGCTTTCGGCAGGCCCGGCCCGAGTTTTAGTCCTTAGGAACAATTCTTCTCTATTCACTCGACTATGAAAGAATTATTTCTCTATCACTAGACTATAAAAGAATTACAACACGCATTTATTTTTTCGAAGGATAAAGAGAGGTAAAAAAATGGTAGAATTTAAATCGAGACCCGAACACCGATAGAGAAAATACAGCACCGATGCTAGACATGAGAATGCAATTTGCGACCGATAGGTGTCGGTCGCAAATAGGTCGCTACTTGAAAGTAGCGACCGATTTTTGCCATTTTGCGACCGATTGGTCGGTCGCAAAATGGGGTTTTTTTTGTAGTGATTGCATTAATACGTGAAAATATCAAGAGAGTGACCGATAAAATATAGAAAATGCATTAAATGTGGTTAGATTTTCAAAGCAATGCTTTTATCTCTCTCTCCATTTTGATTGAACAAGGCACGAAAATCATTTCATAGGTAAAAATGTTTATCCTACAAGATGTATATAATTACCTCCAAATGACAGCACATGACTTGAAATATTACGTCTGTTTCAAACCCTAACTCAATCATTTTCAATTTTAACTTAAGCATTCAAAATTGAAAATCATATCTCCACAAACTCGTACTTCATAGAAAAAAAAATACATAATTAGTGTTAAAGCACATTTTTTATTCATGTAAAGTATTCCAGACAACATAAAATACGAGCAATTTAATATAAGTGATACGCATTTATATGATATATATTGCAAACTAAATAATATTAAAGCAAGTTGAGAATAAAATGAGGAGAAATAGAAAGATTGCGCAAGAGATGACGGGTGCGATCATACCAGCACTAATGCACCGGATCCCATCAGAACTCCGAAGGTAAACGTGCTTGGGTGAGTGTAGTACTAAGCTGGGTGACCTCTTGGGAAGTGCTTGTGTTGCACCCCTCGTTTTCGCACTCGAATCTTTGCTAAGCTTCTCGACAGCCAACCCGAGTTTTAGTCCTTAGGAACCATTTTCTTTCTCTATCACTTTACTATGAAAGAATTACAACACGCATTTATTTTGTCGAAGGATAAAGAGATGTTAAAAAAAATCATAAATTTTAAATCGAGACCCGACACCGATAGGGGAAATACGGCACCGATACTAGGTATGAGAATGCAAAAAGCTACGCGGACGATTGCGAGACGGGTGTAAGGAAGGAGAAGAGAAATAGAAAGATATCGCAAGAGATGATGGTTGAAATCATACCAGCACTAATGCACCGGACCCATCCGAACTCCGAGGTTAAACGTGCTTGGGCGAATCTAGTACTATGATGGGTGACCTCTTGGTAAGTCCTCGTGTTGCACCCCTTGTTTTCATACTCGAACCTTTTGCTAAGCTTCTCGGCATTGATCCCGAGTTTTAGTCCTTAGGAACCTTTTTCTTTCTCTATCACTCGACAATTAAAGAATTAGAACACGCATTTATTTTTTTGAAGGATAAAGATAGGTAAAAAAAATCGTAAAATTTAAATCGAGACCCGACACCGATAGAGGAAATACTGCATCGATATTAGGTATGAGAATGCAAAAAGCGACGCGGACGCAAAAAAAGCGGGACGCGGACGATGCGGAAGACGGGTTGTAAGGAAGGAACGAGGAGAAATAGAAAGATTGGCCGCAAGGATGACGGGTGCGTCATACCAGCACTAATGCACATTAAAGATTTTAGTTAATAATAAAAAAATCTATGAATATAAAATTTAAGACAAAATAATTAAAAATATTTCACACTTTAATTTTTAAATTTAAAGTTAAATTAACTGTTGATTATTATGTATGCAATCAATTGAATAAAAATATAATATCCAAGTTATAATAAATAAATAATACTAAATGACATTAGATTTATATGGATAGAGAAAATACTAATAATAAATATCTTAATAATACTAAATAGAGAAGAGATGAAAAAAAAATCGTAAAATTTTAATAGAGATAATAAAACTAATGCTTATATATTTTGGATAAATGAATGACATTAGATTTATATGGATAGATAATAATAATAGTAATAATAATAATAATAATAATAATAATACAACTTTATAAGAATAAGTCTTATAAAAAAAAAGAGAAATGTAGAATAAAAATAGAAAGCATAGTTACAGAAATCATTATTTGTGGTTTCATAAAATTTATTTTTTGTTTTAAAAAAAATTTCTAAAAAGTAAAAAAAAAAATTAAACAAGTCCCTCCTTTTTGCACTCGAACCTTTTAGCTAAGCTTCTCGGCAGCCGGCCCGAGTTTTTAGTCCTAGGAAACCATTTTCTTTTCTCTTTATCACTCGACTATGAAAGATTTACAGGCACGCATTTTATTTTTTTCGAAGGATAAAGAGAGGTAAAAAAAAAAATTCGTAAAAATTTAAATCGGAAGACCCGACACCATAGAGGAAATACCAGCACCCGATACTAGGTATGAGAATGCAAAAAGCGACGCGACGAATTGCGAGACGGTGTTAGGAAGGAAGGGAGAAATAGAAAGATGCGCAAGCGATGAGGGGTGCGATTCATACCAGCACTTAATGCACCGGATCCCATCAGAACTCCGAAGGTTAAACGTTGCTTGGGCGAGAGTAGTACTAAGATGGGTGAACCTCTTGGGAAGTCCTCGGCTGCCACCCCTCTCTTTTTGCCACTCGAAACCTTTTGCTAAGCTCTCCGGCAGCCGGCCCGAGTTTTTAGTCCTTAGGAACCCATTTTCTTTCTCTATCACTCGACTAGAAAATACAGCAACGCATTTATTTTTTTCGAAAGGATAAAGAGAGGTTAAAAAAAAAATCGTTAAAATCTTAAATCGAGGACCCGACACCGATAGAGGAAATACAGCACCGATTACCTAAAGTATGAGAATGCAAAAAGCGAAACGCGCGACGATTGCCGAGACGGGTGTAAGGAAGGAGGAGGAGAAATTTTAGAAAGGATTGCGCAAGAGATGACGGGTGCGATCATACCAGCACTAATGCACCGGATCCCATCAGAAACTCCGAAGTTGAAACGTGTTGCTTGGGCAGAGTAGTACTAAGATGCGGCTGACCTCTTGGGGAATCCTCGGAAGGTGTTGCACCCCTCCCTTTTGCACTCGAACCTATTTGGCATAAGCTTTCTCGGCAGCCGGGCCCGAGTTTAGTCCCTTAGGAACCATTTTTCTTTTCTCTAATCACTCGGGGACTATGAAAAATTACAGCACGGCATTATTTTTCGAAGCGATAAAGATAGGTAAAAAAAAAAATTTCGTTAAAAAAAATAAAAAATTCGGGAGGGACCCCGACACCGATAGAGGGAAACTCGAGGCACCGATACTAGGTATTGAGAATGCAAAAAGCGACGCGGGACGATTTGCGATGACGGGTGTAAGGGAAGGAAGAGCAGAAATAGAAAGATTGCGCAAGACGATTGACGGGAGCGATCATACCAGCACTTAATGCACCGGATCCCATCAGAACTCCGAAGTTAAACGTGCTTGGGCGAAGAGTAGTTACTAAGATGGGTGGACCCTCTTGGAAGTCTTCCTCGTGTTGCACCCCTCCTTTTTGCACTCGAACCTTTTGCTAAGCTTCTCGGCAGCCGGCCGAGTTTAGTCCTTAGAACCATTTTTTCTTTCTCTTATCACTCGACTATGAAGAATTACAGCACGCATTGATTTTTTCGAAGGATTAAAGAGAGTAAAAAAAAAAATCGTAAAATTTAAATCGAGACCCGACACCGATAGAGGAATTTACAGCACCGATTTATAGGTATGAGAAAAATGCAAAAAAGCGACGCGGCCGATTGCGAGACAGGGTTGTAAGAAGAGAGGCGAAATAGGAAAGATTGCGGCAAGAGATGACGGGTGCGATCATTACCAGCACTTAATGCCACCGGATCCATCAGAACTCCGAAGTTTTAACGTGCTTGGGCGAGAGGTAGTACTAAGATGGGTGACCTCTTTGGGAAGTCCTCGTGTTTGCACCCTCCTTTTTGCACTCGAACCTTTTTGCTAACTTCTCGGCAGACCGGGCCCGAGTTTTAGTCCTTAGGAACCCCATTTTCTTTCTCTATCACTCGACTATGAAAGAATTACAGCACGCCATTTTATTTTTTCGAAGCGATAAAGAGAGGTAAAAAAAAAAAATCGTAAAATTTAAATCTAGGACCCGACACCGATTAGAGGAAATACAGCACCGATACTAGTATGAGAATGGCAAAAAGCGGACGCGGACGATTGCGAGACAGGTGTAGGAAGGAGAGGCGAAATAGAAAGATTGCGGCAAAGAGATGACGGGTGCGATCATACCAGCACTAATGCACCGGAATTCCCATCAGAACTCCGACAGTTAATAACGGCTTGGGCGAGGAGTAGTTACTAAAGATGGGGTGACCTCTTGGAAGTCCTCGTGTATGCCCACCCCTCCTTTTTGCACTCGAACCTTTTGCTAAGCTTCTCGGCAGCCGGGCCGAGTTTTAGTCCTTTAGGAACCATTTTCTTTCTCTATCACTCGACTATGAAAGAATTACAGCACGCATTTATTTTTTCGGGAAGGATAAAGAGAGGTAAAAAAAAAAAATCGTAAAATTTTAAATCGAGACCCACACCGATAGAGGGAAATACAAGCACCGATACTAGGTATGAGAATGCAAAAAGCGACGCGGACGATTGCGAGTACGGGGTGTAAGGAAGTGAAGAGGAGAAATAGAAAGATTGCCGGCAAGAGATGAACAGGCGTGCGATCATACCAGCCACTAATGCACCGGATCCCATCAGAACTCCGAAGTTAAACGTGCTTGGGCGAGAGTAGTACTAAGATGTAAGGTTGGAAGGCATGCATTTCTCAACTCCCATTCCCTGTGTGTTATAAACTGTACATATGATGTGACATTCATGCACCATGTAACATTTTTCTTTTCAGCCATGCATTAATAAGAGCTAATTTCCGTTATGGATGTTTGACTTTGATTTTGAGACTGGACCTTTAGTTCGTTTTGAATAACATAATGCAATCGTTTATAGTGAATTGCGATTCCTTTGAATTTTCACATTTCTTGCATTATTTGAAAATAAGCGTGAGAATGCAAAAAAGCAAAAAAAAAAAAATTTTTGTAATTAATCAAAATAAGATCCTGCTTGGGACCATCTATTCCAAGGCAAAAAGTAAGGACACAAACGCTGGATCCCATTAGAACTTCGAAGGTGAACGTGCTTGGGCGAGAGTAGTACTAAGATCGGTGACCTCTTGGGAAGTCCTCGTGTTGCACCCCTCGTTTTCGCACTCGAACCTTTTGCTAAGAACCCTTTTGCTAAGCTTCTTCGGCAGCCGGCCCGAGTTTTAGTCCTTAGGAACCATTTCTTTCTCTTATCACTCGACTATGCAAGGAATTACAGCGCAGCGCATTTATTTTTTTCGAAGCGAGTTTAAAGCAGAGGTTAAAAAAAAAAAATCGTAAATTTAAATCGAGACCCGACACCGATAGAGGAAAATACAGCACCGATACTAGGTATGAGAAAAATTGCAAAAAAGCGACGCGGACAATTGCGAGACGGGTGTAAGGAAGGGCAGAGGAGGAAATAGAAAGATTGCGCAAGAGATGGGGGACCCCGGATCTGCGATCATTACCAGCACTAATGCACCGGATCCCATCAGAACTCCCGAAGTTTTAAACGTGCTTGGGCGAGAGTGTAGTACTTAAGATGGGTTGACCTCTTGGGAATCCTCGTTGTTGCACCCCTCTTTTTTGCACTCCGGAACCTTTTGCTAGCTTCTCGGCAGCCGGGCCCGAGTTTAGTCCTAGGAAACCATTTTCTTTCTTTCTATCACTCGGGACTATGAAAGAATTACAGCACGGCCATTTATTTTTTCGAAAGGATAAAGAACGGTAAAAAAAAAATCGTTAAAATTTAAATTCGAGACCCGACCACCGATTAGAGGGAATACAGCACCGATACTAGGTATGAGAATGGCAAAAAAGCGACGCGGACGGATGCGAGACGGTGTAATGAAGGACGAGGAGAAATAGAAGATTGCGCAAGATGACGGTGCGATCATACAGCACTAATGCACCCAGATTTCCCATCAGAACTCCGAAGTTAAACGTGCTTTTGGGCGAGAGTAGTACTAAGATGGCGGTTGACCTCTTGGGAAGGTCCTTGTTTTGCCCCCTCCTTTTTTGCAACCTCGAAACCTTTTGCTAAGCTTCTCGGCAGCCGGCCGAGTTTTTAGTTCCTTAGGAAACCATTTTCTTTCTCTATCACTCGGACTTATGAAAGGAATTACAGCACGCATTTATTTTTTTCGAAGAGATAAAAGAAGAGGTAAAAAAAAAAAATCGTAAAATTTAAATCGAAGACCCGACACCGATAGAGGAATACAGCACCGATACTGGTAGAGAATGCAAAAAGCGAACGCGGACATTGCTGAGACGGCTGTGTTACGGAAGAGAGAAGAAATAGAAAGATTGCGCAAAGAGATGATGGGGTGCGATCATACCAGCACTAAATGCACCGGATCCCATCAGAACTCCGAAGTTAAACCGTTTGCTTGGGCCGAGAGTAGTTACTAAAGATGGGTGACCTCTTGGGAAAGTTCCTCGTGTTGCAACCCCTCTTTTTTTTGCACCGAACTTTTGCTTAAGCTTGCCTCGGCGCAGCCGGCCCGAGAGTTTTAGTCCTTAGGAACCATTTTCTTTTCTTCTATCACTCTGACTATGGAAAGAATGTACAGCACGCATTTATTTTTTCGAAGGATAAAGAGGATGGTAAAAAAAAAATCGTTTAAAATTTAAATCGAGACCCGACCACCGTGATTAGACCGATAGAGGAAATACAGCACCGATACTAGGTATGAGAATGCAAAAAGCGACGCGGACGATTGCGAGACGGGTGTAAGGAAGGAGAGGAGAAATAGAAGGATTGCGCAAGAGATGACGGGTGCGATCATACCAGCACTAATGCAGCGGATCCCATCAGAACTCCGAAGTTAAACGTGCTTGGGCGAGAGTAGTACTAAGATGGGTGGCCTCTTGGGAAGTCCTCGTGTTGCACCCCTTTTTTTTGCACTCGAACCTTTTGCTAAGCTTCTCGGCAGCCGGCCCGACTTTTAGTCCTTAGGAACCATTTTCTTTCTCTATCACTCGACTATGAATGAATTACAACACGCATTTATTTTTTCGAAGGATAAAGATAGGTAAAAAAAAAATCGTAAAATTTAAATCGAGACCCGACACCGATAGAGGAAATACAGCACCGATACTAGGTAGGTTATTGAGAATGCCAAAAAGCGACGCGGCGAACGATTGCGAGACGGGTGTAAGGAAGAGGAGAAAAGAAATAGAAAGATTGCGCAAGAGATGACGGGTCGATTCATACCAGCACTAAGGCACCGGGATTCCCATCAGAACTCCGAAGTTAAACGTGCTGGGGCGAGGAGTAGTACTAAGATGGGTGACCTCTTTGGGAAGTCCTCGTGTTGCACCCCTCTTTTTTTGCACTCGAACTTTTGCTAAGCTTCTCGGCAGCCGGCCCGACGTGTTAGTCCTTAGGAACCATTCTTTTCTCTATCACTTCGACTATGAAAGAATACAGCCGCATTATTTTTTTCGAAGGATAAAGAGAGGTTGTTTTTAAAAAAAAAAAATCGTTAAAATTTAAATCGAGACCCCGACACCGATAGAGGAAATACAGCACCAGATATCTAGTATGAGATGCAAAAAGCGAGCTGGACGATTGCAGACGGGTGTAAGGAAGGGAGAGGAGAAATAGAAAGATTGCGCAAGAGATGACGGGTGCGAATCATACCAGCACTTTAATTGCACCGGATTTCCCATCAGAACTCCCGAAGTTTAAACGTGCTTGGGCGGAAGAGTAGTACTAAGATGGGTGACCTCTTGGGAAGGTCCTCGTGTTACCCCTCCTTTTTTTGCAACTGCGAGACCTTTTTGGCCTAAGCTTCTCGGCAGCCGGCCCGAGTTTTAATTCCTTAGGAACCATTTTCTTTCTCTATCACCGACTATGAAAGAAGTACAGCACGCATTTATTTTTTCGAAGGATAAAAGAGGTAAAAAAAAAAAATCGTAAAAATTTAATCGGGACCCGACACCGATAAGAGGAAATACAGCACGCATACTAGGTATGAGAATGCAAAAAAAGCGACTGCGGACGATTGCGAGACGGGTTGTAAGGAAGGAGAGGAGAAATAGAAAAGGATGCGCAAGAGATGACGGGTGCGATTCATACCGCACTAATGACCGGATCCCATCAGAACTCCGAAGTTAAACGTGCTTGGCGGAGAGTAGGTATTAAGATGGAGTGACCTCTTGGAGTCCTCGTGTTGCACCCCCTCTTTTTTTGCACTCGAACCTTTTGCTAAGCTTCTCGGGCAGCCGGCCCGAGTTTTTAGTCCTTAGGATAACCATTTTCTTTCTCTAATCACTCGACTATGAAAGAATTTACAGCACGCATTTATTTTTTCTTTTTTTTGAAGGATAAAGAGAGGTAAAAAAAAAATCGTAAATTTTAAATCGAGACCCGACAACGATTTAGAGGAAAATACAGCACCGATACTAGTTATGAGAATGCAAAAAAGCGACGCGGACGATTGCGAGACGGTGTGTAAGGGAAGGAGAGGAGAAATAGGAAGATTTTGCGCAAGAGATGACGGGTGCGTCATTAGCCAGCACTTAATGCACCGGATCCATCCAGGAACTCCGAGGTTAAACGTCTTTGGGCGAGAGTTAGTACTAAGATGGGTGACTTCTTGGGAAGTCCTCGTGTTTGCACCCCTCTTTTTGCACTCGAACCTTTTGCTAGCTTCTCGGCGCCGGCCCGAGTTTTAGTCCTTAGGAAACATTTTCTTTCTCTATCACTCGACTATGAAAGTAATTACAGCACGCATTTATTTTTTCGAAGGATAAAGAGAGGTAAAAAAAAAATCTGTAAAAATTTTAAAATCGAGACCCGACACCGTAGAGGAAAATACAGCACGATATAGGATATTGGAATGCAAAAAGCGCGCGGACGATTGCGAAGACGGGTTGTAAGGAAGGAAGAGGAGAATTAGAAAGATTGCGCAAGAATTGACGGGTGCGATCATACCAGCACTAATTGCACCTGATCCCATCAGAATCGAAAGTTAAACGTGCTTGGGCGAGAGGTAGTTACTAAGATGGGTGGACCTCTTGGGAAGTCCTCGTGTTGCACCCCTCTTTTTTGGCACCTCGAACCTTTTTTGCTTAAAGCTTCTCGGCAAGCCGGCCCGGAGTTTAAGTTCCTAGAACCATTTTTCTTTTTTCTCTATTCACTCGGGACTATGAAAGAATTTACAGGCCACGCATTTATCTTTTCGAAAAGGGGATAAAGAGAGGGTTTTAAAAAAAAAAAAATCGTTTTTAAAATTTTTAAAAAAAAAAAAATCCCTCCTTTCTTCTTATATTAATATAAAAATAAAAAAAAAAG
>NW_023591296.1:0-69871 GCF_014843425.1 Jatropha curcas | reverse complement strand
AAAGAAGAGAGAGATTCCAGCCATCCAGCCTTGTCCGAGGAACCAACACAATCTCCTCACCAGTCCAACCTCAATCATCAGCGTCAGCCTGAACCCAACCTTCGAGTACACTCAGCAGTGGGCGCAAGTCCTCTCTTGGGTCCTCTCCAATCGGCCAGACAGCAGTAAATGAACCAAGCCCGATACTCAGGAAGAAGTCTGAACACTGGCAGATTAGGTAAAGGCCTAACCATAACGATGAATCTCTAAACCCAAGCCCTAAGGACGGCTGGTAACGCTCGGGGTAAGGCTGAAATCAGCTAGAAAAGGTCATCCATAATCGAAACGTCTGGTCTATCCCCATTTGCCTCAACGCGTGAAGCGGCAGTACCCAATACAGTTGTGAGGCCTAAAAGGTAAACCCGAGAATGGCGAAAGCCTGACCTGGATGAAGCGGGTGATGTGTACCAGGAGAATGAACCAGCAGTAATCTCTTGGACCCATACTCAATTAGCCATGAAGTCCATGAAATCAGTAGATGGGTGGGTGATCAAAATCCTCCACATACGATACTGAGTGGGAATTATAGGGCAAGAAGAGTAGGAGTAGCAACCACTTGAAGGCTGGTCCTTCAACCAGACTTGAGTAATGGATCCTTTTTCTATTACAAAGGGAATAAAGGTAAAAAAGAGAAGGAAAAAGATAGAAAGTACAAAGGAAAATACTGGAGAATGAATGGGAGAAACTGTCCAGTCATGTCAAAAACCCTAAAAGCAGCCCTGTCAAGGCTCTAATAGTCTCCGGCCAGCAATAAAATGCCGCCAATGCAGCCCATAATCCTCCATTTGTCCGAACCATGGGACAAAGACGCAAATTTCCCCCAAAGCATGGGTCCTGGTTAAAAGCAAGAAAGCCAGCCAATAAACAGAAAATCAAGGGCCCGCATTCTCAGCCTCATCCGAATCTGGGTCATCTTGGGCAAGCCTCTGAAAATTCGTCATCAGGGGCAATAGGATTTGCCTTCTGGTCTTCAACAATCATAGCCTTAGCTTGTGGGTCGGCTAACTGAAACAGGTTTTCAAAAGACCTAACATACCCAATTTCAACCTCATGCTTGACCAAAGGGAGGCAATTGGGGTCACAACCTAATGATAGCACAAAACTCCTCGAAAGAGGGCAACATCTCCTCCAATCATGGCCCCAAACCGGAAAACGTGGGCCTTCCGGGTCCCAAAGTCTAACACAAGGCCCGTAAAAAATCTCAAATTAATTACTAACACCCCTAAGAGTAATAAACGGGAGAAAGACCGTAGCCTCCCCAAAATTGATCTTCTTCAACTTTGGAGAGACTCCTAGTCCAGCTGTGCATCTATGGTTGTAGAAGGGATTCATGTCCTTTTTATTTAATTTTATTTTAATTTTTATTCCATTGGTTATTTTAAAAAAATAATAATAATAATAATAATAAAATAAATAATAAGGAAGAAAAAGAGAGAGAGAGAGAAAACTGACTAGATTTTTTGTTGGCTCGCGAAAAAAAATTATATATTTTGATGTATAGATCTGAGGTAAAATTCCCAGCCAAAAAAATGGGTCCCTTTTCAGTTTTAAAAAAAAAAAAAAAAAGGAGAGATGTTTGTTGAAAGCAAAAATCCTTTTTTTTTTTCTTTCTCCTATTTCATAATCATGCATATATATCTTTTAGTACTAATCAAGTGCAGGTTAACAAATAAAGTTCATACAACAAAATACAGCCAGATTCAGTACAGAAATATCAGCAAAGAAAAAATAAAGGAAAGCAGGAATCTAAGCATAAATATCAGCGGCGGGGCCTCCTACTCCTCTGATCATACAAAGGCTATCTGCAGTCCAGGCCGCTAGCTTTAGTTTTGCTGCAGTCCCGAGAACCAACCTCCATCATCTGATTGACCAGCCGTCAGGAACTGGAAACCATGCAAAGGAAAAATACAAGTTAAAATATCAATCTCTTATGATCCTTTTATGAAGAAGATGTGTCAGGCTTTACCTCATTAATGTTCTCGGAAGGAAAGAGTCGCGCCCGCCTCGTCTCCCATTATCCAGGGAAGACCTCTCGAAGGAGCCAGAGGCTAATTGGGAACAAGTAAGAAATACTAATATGGAGAACGTAGACCTGGCCAAGTTGGGTGAAAGGCGGCCCGGTAGCCCCTCCAAAATAGCCCGGGGAAGCCCTAGAAGGACCTGCCAACGCGGCCTAGGCCCGGCCTGCGACGGCCTCTCAAACGCAGGGTGGAAGAAGTGGGCTCGGTCATGGCCTCCTCCTTGGAGTCCTGTCCGAGGGAAGGCCCGAAAGCCCGAGAAGAACGGGTACCGAGCGGGCTGGGAAGGAAGCCCGACCTTTGGAGATTATCAAGCCGAGATCCAATGGGTCGGCATATCAAAAGAAAGATTCCACAGAACTCAATCGTAATCTCCTCCATATGAACCTCCACAAATGTGGGATAACTCAGTATTGAGTCGCAGTTGAGCATCATTTGTTTACCCCGCTCGCATATACTCAAGGGGGAGTGATAAAGGGACAGAACGACAGCCTCTTATCTGAATGTCCACTCTCTCCACCCAAATAATATCGCCGTAGGATGGGGTTTGTGGACAGGACCCACCCTCCGCTTGAGACACAGGGCATCCCGATCGCTGGAAATCAAGGATCAAGCCTGAATCCAGCCCTGTAAACGGGTAGTCATCAGCCCCACTTCGGCTATAAGAAGATGTAAATATGTTAAAATAAATCTTTTTTTTTAAACATATCCAAAAATACTAGCATATAACCTGCTCCAAAGAGAAAGTATTCAAAAAAAGGCTTCTCAACTCTCCTTCAGCGACTTCTTGCGCCCGACGGATGAAGGTTTGACTTGTACATCTCCAGCCGAAAGGCGCCCAGCCCTGAATCCGGGGATCAGTCTGGAGTCTAAACTCTGGGCGACGTGTAAGGAAAGTACTCGAATGCCCAAGTCTGACAGAAACGGAAAAAAAGAATCAGTGAAAAAAAAAAAGGAGGGGGGGCAGCAGAACGGGAGATGTTCCTTTACATTACCTCCCAGAGGTAGAAGGTCCCTTAAGGCTTGCCATGGCCTCGACTCAGGTCACACATACGTCATAACATGCGGGCTCAGATATAGCACGGCCCAGTCATACTCCTCTAATGGACCAAATTTCCAAACTCTTCAAGTAGAAGGGTTAAAAACTTATCTTTCCTGTTGGACGCAAAAGGTCGAAGCGAACAAACAGCAACAAAGTGAATCGGGCCAACCCTGAGTAGGCCGTCAGCATCTCCCCGCCCATATTAGCATAGATGCCAGGGCTTGGAGGGATTAACCAGCGTCTAGAAATGCTCAAGGAGCAGGGGTAGCAGAACCTGGCTCGACGCAGCCGAGGCAGGTCTTCCCAATCAGCTCCACCTCCGGTCCGGAGGAGATAATCAATCCTTCAGTTCCACATATAGCTCGATCGACCGAATCCCGAAAGGGATTCCCGGAGATCACAGAAAAGTCTGTAGGGGTCATTGTCCAACTCGCCCGCAAGAAAAGTGGGAAGGTTATTGGTGGTGTCCCACCACACTTCTCAGCCAAAGCACACGATAACTCCCTTGTAAGTTACTCCGACCCATGGTCAAAATGCCTCAAATAGCCCAGGTAAGAATGGACGGATAATCCGCGCAACCGGGCTGTTTTTGATCGAATATTTCGACGGAATGTCCAGCCACAAGAAACTCTCAGGCTACTATCCAATTTAATACGAAGAAATCCTAAAGGTAAAAAACAACCTAAGAGTTACTCCTCGGTTTCCTTACTAAGGGTAATATCTTAGTTCCCAACCCTAGGCATGCATACTAAATAAAGGGTAAGCACAGTGGGGGGAAGAATAGGAAAAATTTCAAAAAAAAATTTTTATAAAAAAAAAATGTCATTATGGCCTAAAGGCCCCCAAAAATTCACATTTGGACTAAGTTCCACTCAAATTATCAATTTGGCCTAAGGCCCGAAAATTCACAACTTGGCCTAAGGCCATAAAAACGCATAAAAGTTGGAAAGGGAACTCAACCTGGGCAAAGATGCCGGTCATGGAGTGGAGTGAGTATCTGCGTCTGCCATAAGATCGATCCTCGTCGAGAGAAATCCCTAAGAGACCCGAGGAATCCTCGTCGCTTGCTGTAGCTTGGAAGAGCCAATAGCAGGAAAGTGGTCCCTTGTAGCTTTGAAAACTTGAGAGGAATTTGAGAGAGCTCTCTAGGTAGGAGATGTGAGTAATGAATGAAATGGTGAAGTTCAGCTATTTAATAAGCAAATAGCAAAGGCGGGTTTCTGGACCGCGTCAGATTTTTTTGCCTCCAAAATTTTTGTGTTCAACAGACAACCACCCGACTCCATAAATCATTTTTTATGGTTGCTGTGGAGGGCAACTGTGACACACAATGTGTTAGAGGCTCGAAGGCCAGTTTTCCCCGGACTGCGAATTAGCCCGGCTGGACCCGAAGGCCATTTTGGAAGTTTACCGAAAGTATGCCAATATGGTACTTGAACGTCCGAAAAATCACGAGATGCACAGAACTGGTCCTGGGAATATTTTTTGGAGGTCCGCAGAGCTCCCGGAAAAAAGCCTCCCGGAGCGTTAAATTAAAGCAAAGCGCAGACAAGGCGGTTCCGGCCGCCGGCCTCCGGCGACCCAGCCAACCGGAATTTCAGGCGGCCCAGCGCCGGTCCCCGCGGCCCCGCCGCCGGCCTCCGGGTCCTTCTGTTTACTCACTCAGTCTGTGTTGACGGACGCTCCTTCTCCCATTAAGCTCCTTGCGATTCTTTACTGCTTTTTTCCTGCATTTTTATCATGCTTTAATTATTTTCTTGCTTGTTATTTGGTCATTTAAAATTAAATTTAATTAATATTTCTTAACGGAGGAGCTTAACCTGAGGTTAAGAGGTGGCCGTCGATTAAATCAGGTACAATGAACTAAACTCTGCCTATTTAAATTTTAGCTTTCATACATTCTCCTCTTCTAACTCATAATAATTTCTTAACTGCATAAATGCATTCATCACGTCATCAATATGGGCAAATAATTGCCTCAAATAATTAAATTCCAGGCTAAGATGCTCCGGTTATCAATAATCGTGGTATTAAAAGCCTAATAATCCGACCAATATTGGCTAAAAGGACCTAGTTTAATTAATACTACGTTTTAATCGCTTTTATTTCGAACAATCCGGCTTAAGTCCAATTAATCAATAATTGTGGCTAAATATCCTTCAATTAATCACGTTCTTTTTGGCAATAAAATTGCCTACATTCGCAGTTCAAAATTAATTACTTTTGGCAAACAAATTGCCTATAAGTAAGGAATTAATTATTCTTTTAGCGACAAATCGCGTTAAATTGAATTTTTTGGCAAAAAATGCCTAGAAATTAAATCAATCATTCTGGCGAACAAATCGCCCAAAAATCACTTTTGGCAAATCAATTGCCTTAAATCAATGCAATTTTGGCGACAATTCGCTATCAACACTCTTGGCAAATAAATTGCCCTAATCAAAACCCATTTTTGGCTAAAAGCCACTTCAATATCACTTTGTACAATAATAAGCCAAACAAATCAATTTTTTTTGGCGATGAATGCCAACACAACATCTTTTGGCCAATAATAACCCCAAACATCAATTTTTGGCAATAAATTGCCCATCAAGAACACTTTTGGCAAAACAAATGCCTAAAGATCAATCAATTTTCAGGGCAATGCTCTAAACAATGCAGCAAAGCATACACCACACTCATGCATAAGGCCATACCATTCAAAGCCCTTTTAAAAAGGCCTATCGAATTACGTTGACTTTGATCTTCTATCAAGAACGGAAAGTCACGAGCTCTCAGGCCACGTTCGGTCGCCGGGATGCCAGATCGTTCGATAAACTTCCCCGGGCGGGAAGTCAAATCCTCATATAAATCCGGGCATTTGTAATAGACCAATTGGCGGATCGTAAGGCATCGGGATCAATTTACCTCTGCAAAGTCATTCATGTTGTTTTGGTTAGTTCATCAGGCATGACATAGTCTCGAGATCCATCTCGGGTTCGTAGACCAATGCCTATCATTGGGTTTAATTAATCTAGCAATTTAGGTTAATTAAATTGGAGTCACTTAGGGTTTTTCCTAGTTTACCCTAAATATAATTAAACAGGTGGCGACCTCATACATTCAGCGGGGCAATTTCTACCCTTAGTCACATGCATATCACATGCCTTTGAATGTTTGGGGAGGGGTTTTCACAATGGCTTAAGACTGATATGGGGCCGCACTGTCTCCAACAATTATGAAATGGATGAATTATGAGAAGGAAATGACTTTGGAAGGATCAACGTGGCAATAAATCCACACTCAGAGAATCGCATGGGGCTTATAGGTGCAAAATTGGAAGCACACCCCATAAGTACATATTGGTTTTGTTAGATATGGATGGACGATTCGTCTGTTTGAGTTGAGCATTCATCTTCGTGTTCTGCTGATAGAGCTGTGTTGAGCACAAGGGGAGATGTTCCAATGGCTTGAAAAAAATCTTTTGGCGGATGTGATTGACATCTTGGCGGGTTGAAGCCTAAGGTTGTGGAAGAGAAAAAGCCAAGAAGAAGATGAGAAAGAACGCCGAGCAAGAGGGGGTTGAAAGGCCAAGAGTAATCGAGGAGGAGGAGAATAAGAAAAAGAACAAGAAGAGGGACAAGTTGCCCAGATTGTGAAAGGAGGAGGAATACAATAAAGAGAAAGCAAGCACCAACAAAGAAAGAAGAGGACCCCTGCTGAATAAGCGCTGAAGGCAAATAAGGGCTTGTATCAAGGAAGCTTTGAAGAAGTCGAAGCCTTTTCTAATGTGACCATTTCTTATTAGGGATGAATCTAATTGTAATGAACCGTCCATAGGGCTTTCCAATGATACTTTAATTTTGCCTTAACTTGTTTTGAATGTCTTCCTTAAATGGTTCCATTCATCAAGTAGATAAGGCACATGTGTATAATTTGACATTAACTCACCATGCATAATTAAATTTAATATTGGCACCAAAGATAATCCACGAATTTTATTAATTGGGCCAAAAACCTTTAAACGCCGGAGTTAAACACAAATTTCAAATTCCATCATGGAACAAAGAAGGAAGCCTTCGCATGGGAGCTATGCAGAGATATGCCAGGGATAGACAAGTCTTAACAGCCGAGCAACATAATTCCTTGTAATCCTAGAGCCAAGCCAGTAAAACAAAAGAGGAGAAGAATTAAGACTAGAATGGGCTTGAAATTAAAGAGGAAAAAGTGACCAAGCAGATAGAACGCAGGATTTCTAAGAAGTGGTTCACTAATTTTAGAATGGTTGGCGAATATAGTCCCAGTCCTAAGAAAAGATGGAAAGGTTCAGAATATGTATAGACTATAGGGAATCTGAACAAAGCATCACCAAACGGATCTTACCCTCTCCCTAAAATATTGATATCCTAATTGGACAGTGCAATAATGATGGGATGGCTACTCTATTATGGATGGGGTTTGTAGGTACAACTAGATTTCTCATGGAATTAATTGCACAAGGTCAAGACAACATTTATGACAGGTTTGGGTACCTTCTGCTACTGGGGTGATGTCGTTTGGCTTAAAGAACCCTGGGGCTATTTACAAGGATGGAAAACTATATTATTGTCATGACATGATCCATAAGAAGCTAGACGTTTATATTGATGATATGATTGTCATTACTAAGACACCTGAAGAGCCAATTCGAAAGCTGCCATGGAGAGTTCATGACAGTAGTAATTAAAATACAAGCTGCGTCTGAACCCGAAGAAGTTTGTATTCGGGGTGGACTTCTGGAAAAGTGCTAGGATTTATAGTAGGACCACAAGGATAGAGATCGATCCAGATAAGATTAAGGTGATCCAAGAAATGAGCCACCCAAAGACGGAAAAGCAGTAAGAAGTTTCTAGGAAGATATAGTATATCAATAGGTTCATATTGAAGTTGTCTATAGTATGTGAATGGCCCTTTCTTCAAGGTTTTAAAGTATATATAGTATCAGCCAGTTAAAGTGGAACAATCACTGCAAATAGCTTTTGATAAAAATCAGGGAAATATTTGTCAAGTCCCTCGGTTTTGTGCGCCCTAAAAGCCTAGGGAAACCTTAAATCCTGTAACTTGGACAGTGAATATGTTGGAAATTGGAGCCATATTGAGCACAAGTTGATTGATAGCCGGTTGTTAAAAAGGCAAGTGTGCTACTTGAGCAAAAACTTTCGTTCCTAAATGAACAGGATATAAAACTTGGACTTAAAGAACTTGCTTAGCAATGGTAATGGGCTACTAAATGAAAGCTTCGACACTTACTTTTAGTCTTTATATAGGTGGATAGCAATATCGAGGATGGACCTAGTTTGATATTTGTATGGAACACCAACATTAGTTGGGAAGGTAAAGCAAGATGGTTAATCCTGCTGTCCAGAAATTTGATCAATTGAATATACTATGAAGAAAAGACCGTCAAGAATGAGCAATTGTAGAACTTTTTGGCACGCACATTCAATGGAAGACCAATGAGGCAGGCGGGTTTTATTGGCAGCAACATTCCAGTGGAAGACAATGAGGCAGCAGGAGATTGAATTTTACTGATGAACAGTTTGAAACTTAATAGAAAAGAAGGATGAAAGCTCTACTTTGATGGTTCAGCACATAGCAAGGAGCTGGAGTAGGCATTTTGTTAAGATCCCAGAAGGAGAAGTTATCCCCGATGTTTGAAGAGATTTAATTGTTTTGGTAGTTATGAATAACATGGCAGAATATGAAAGCTTTCGTTATTTAGGTTAAAAGCCTCTAATTACAGTTAAAAACTGAAGAAGTTGAGGTTATTGGTGATTTTAAAACTAAGTCATTGAAGCAACGCTAACCCTTATGACAATTAGGAAGTTAAAAAAGATATGTTGAAACCCTACATTGGACTACCCTGCAAAATTGTTATTCAGAACACTTTAGAGAGGGTAACTCCTCTCATCACACAAGCAGAGTAACAACCAGTACTTAGATACGCCTTGGCCTAATTTAGCATCAGCATGGGGAAGAAGATTTTAGTCATGCCTAAGGAGGCCATTTATCGAATGTCTACGAGTAGCATTACTGTGGTTTCAAGGGGGAAAAGGATTATTGGATATTGAGAAAGAAGACCAGCCATGGTTTATTAACGATGGTGTTGCATGGATGACTAAAAAGGGTCCGTCCAAAATGTTAGCTATTAGAGATGAAGAAAGAGCTATACTACATTTTTGACACTATAATTTAACAGTCTTGGACATTTAGTTTATATCAAAAAATATGTTAGACGGAGTATTGTTTTTAAGGTGTGTATAAGGAAAGATGACTGAGATTATGAAATAGATGCCTATGCAAGGGTTTACATACCATATGAACGAGAAGTGCTAGGCTACAGAAAGATTCTCAAAGAAGGTTGTTTTGTCGAAACTATGAAAGGGATTGTAATTTACTTTTGTGAAAAGGTGCTTCGAATGCCAAATTCACGGAGAACCTATAGTCACAGATTCCACCTTCAGAAATGTACAATCCTTTCTATTTTTCCATGGCCATTTGCAGGCTTGGGCAATAGATTATCATATAGCAAGGATTCTCACCACCTACTTCTAGTGGACACGAATTTATGAGTGGTAGCAGTGGACTATTTCTTAAAGAAGGCTCGAAGCAAAATCATTTTCAGAATATCGGCAAGCTAAGCAAATGGCCAAATGTCATTGAAAAACTTGATCTGGTTAGATATAGAATCCCCCATCCATATATGACAGATAAATGGAGTTCAGTTCGCAAGTAGAAGTAAAAGACACTGTTAGAGAAGTAATGGAATTGAGCACCATATAGTTCTGTCACCGATATTGACCATAAGCTAAATGGGTTTAATCAACATCCATATTTTCATAAACATGTTCCATACCATAAGAATGCCATTAAATTAATTCTTAAGAGTCTAATTGATGCATTAAGTATGTTTAAAATTTATGATTCTGGAATGATTTATAACGATTCAGGTAAATTACAAGTGCCATAAGGGCATTTTTTGGGGTAATTTATAGTACCTGAAGACTGTGCTTTGGAAATACACTATTATGATATAGTATATCAACTTAATTATAGGCAATGCCATGTGTATAATGGTTTCTATAGCAAATAAATATAGAAAAAAACAATGGCAAACTCTATAATAAGACAAAATAAACTAAATACCATACTACTATCTCTATGCCACTGCACAAGACAAATCCATACTCATCTTATTTCTCATTTTCCTACAATATCATATAAGCATCTTATCTAAATAAATCCACATCACCTATTCTATCCCTATTCAATCTCATCAGACGCAATAGAAAAGAGATTTATAGTTGCACCCAAAGCATGTGATGCACCACATGCCTCACCATGCTTGGGAGCATGTGAAGTTAGAGATTCTCATTTCTCAATCACTCTCTCTAACACGCTAACTTCTTGCTTTCTTTCTTGCATTTTTCTCCTTTTCTCTTTCTTCTTTTATCTTTCTTTCTTCTCTTCTCTTATACAAATACTACCCTTACCCCCCATACTCTAATGCCTAAAATTTCTCTCTAAATCACTATCCTCACCTATTTGAATATGTTAATTCTCTCCTCATGGCCTAAAGCCAATTATAAATTTATTTCAAAATCTAAGCTTTCATGGTAAAGAATTACTCTTATTATTACTTCTTTTTTCTCTCTATTTCTTTTCTATTTTTATTTTAACTAGGCTAGATCCATATATTTTAATATCACATATATTAATGTTAATGCCTTAAAATTATGGTCATGCTTAGATGTTAAATAATATGTTTCTTTTCCTTGATTTAAGGAGGTTGAGTCTTCTATCAAAAGGAAAGGAGGTGGTGGTAGAGTTATTAATTTCAAGGTTAGTGCTTTATTTCTCAATTTTAGATATATTTAGGATGTTTATATATGATTTCTTGAGATTTGTATGTGTAACATGTGTTGTTTTTTCTTCCTATTAAAGTCATGATCTTTGAATCTTTCCACCTTTTATGCCTTAAATGCTTTATTTTGATGATTTATTCATGTATTTAAACTAGAACATAATATTAGCTCCTATCCTCTAAAAATAAAAAGCTTAAAAAATTATGTTTTGGTGTTATCATTTCTGAATATAATGGCTAAAGGATGCTAATATATGCAATTTGATTGGTTTGGTGATGATTTTGCCAAATTTTTTCATGCTTGAAAGAAACCTTTGTGACTATATTTTTAAAATGATTTTATGTTTAGTTTATCAAAATTGAATATTTAAAATCTTTGACTATAAGGTGTTTAATGATGATTAATGAGAGTCCCTAGTGCACTAACTACTATGGGGCCAAAACCAATGAAACTAATGTGTCAACTTTGACATTTGAATGGAGGACTATTTGTAACATATTCCAAGGACTAAGGCAATTCCCTAAGCTTGTGGAGTATTTAGACAAAAACGAAATACTTTAAGGACTTAACCAATGACTAAAAAATGTGAATTTGCAACTTAATTATGGACTAGGAATGAGCAATTTGCCTAATTAAGGTACTATAATTATAAATTGGATCCTTAAGAAGGATTAATTATGGACTTATGGTAATTTTAAATATACCATTAGTCTATTTATTTCAAGTGGGTATCCATTTATAATTAATAGTACCTTAAAGGATTAATTATAAGGTTATCCTTAATGAAGATGATGTTAATTAGATTTGTGATAATTTAAGTAGTAGTATAATTAATTGGTTAATAGTAAAATTAAATTAAAGTGGATAGATAGTTAATTGGTGATGTCTAGATTAATTAGGTACTTATTTTGGTAAAAATAAATAGGAATAATATAATATAGGATTTATGACTACTACATCATTTAGGTAGCTAATTAGTTTATAATTTAGGAAAAGCTAAAAAAATTATTGGTTTAAAAAAAAATCTCTTAGATTAATTATTTAATTAATTGATCCACTTAAGTCCAAGGTTAGGAGAATTATTAAAGAAAAATAAGGTGAAAATGGATTAATTGGGTTGGTGGGTATACCAATGTTTAATATAAGAGCCTTTGGGCAATGTGTGCCATGTCCTTGATATTTGGTGCCCTAAATTAGTGAATTATGAGTGGATTATGTAATAATAAATGTTATGATTATGAAATTTAATTCGATGATATGAATTTTTGATGCCATAATAGAATAAAATCATAAAATATTCTTTGTGACATTATATAGGATTATGCAATTATGTATAGATTATACGGAAATAAATAATGATTATGTATTTAATATATGATTTATGGATATTGAATCACATGAATGAAATAGTTAGTATGAATGTGATTTTTAATGAAATAAAGAGAATGTTATAAAAAGAGAATATTTTTCGGACTATAATAAAACATTCTAGCGCATTAAAAATGAAACTGGATATTTTATTTATGAACACTGATATGGAGTTAATTATAAAATGAAATTAATTATATAAATATTTTATCGGTCTTGGTTTACTTGGTAAGTCATTAGTTGTATAGAAAGTATATCATGCCATAGGATATAAATATTGTTCTAATATGTGACTGCAGTGTCTTATAGGCTAACGAACTCCATTTTATAGGAGCTAACAAACATCCAATTTTTAATAAGAGGCTAACGAACCCTATTTTTCTGGATATACCATTTGATTTCGATCGACGGATCTATGATGTTAAAATATGGGCTTTTCGTGCCAAATGTTTTATTATGGAATTCTCTGTCTGCTAATTTTGATTCTTTCCAAGTAATGCAAAAAGGCCTAAATTAAAAATGTAAGTTTTAATAATTAATTAAATAAATACTTATGTTGTTTTTATGAACATATGCTAATTTATGTAATATCAATGATTAAGTAGTCTAAGTTTAGCAAATCGCATGATTATTAGATTTAATTAAGTATGCTGACTATGAATATTTTATAGTTACGCATCTGATATGCCTATATCATGATTAATGCTACTTTGGATTAATAACAAAAAGTTGTTTTATAATATGTGAATATTAATGATAACTTATGTATATTCCCGCTATATAAATGGGAATAAGTACTACAGCTTATGCTTAGCGCTTTATGCTTAGCGCGTTGACTTATCACGCGCAAGTTGCTAATTCGGGGTAGGTGATTCACAACAGTACCAGACTATTCAAGAGGCCTCTTATTCCACTACAGTCAGTTTTCAATAGTGTCTCTTTTATTTCAGTCTTTAGAAAAATATAGCAACATGTAAATATAATTAAGACACTAGAATATTTTTATTTAAGTCAGAATGTTATGAATTAAATATTTTAAACAATAGTTTATTTTAGAGTTAGAATATTTTCTGGTATGCAATGAATATCTTAAATGCTTTCAATTAAAAGTAACTCATTTATTATATGTGTTGAGTTTTTCTGAGATGTGTGAATGATGGGGTGAGAACGTGGAGTTGTGTTGGGAAAATAAATTTGAAAATGTAGCTGAGGTGTGGACGGATTATAGAAGTGTTTTAAAGTAGCTGAGGTGTGGACGGATTATAGAAGTGTTTTAAATATTTTTCTGTGTTTTTGTGATACTAGATAGTTAGAGAAAACTCTCGTAGATTTTCTGTAGGATTTCTCCAAAAATTTTTCTAGGGGACACTCTTGTAGATATTTTGTAGGATTTCTCCAAAAAATTTTCTAAGTCATTTTTTGTAAAACTAAAAGAAATGTTTTCGAAATGTCAAGTATTAAGCATGCTAGTTTAATACTTCGGTGTTAAATCCAATGTGACTCTTAAGGTCCCATTCTACGAAATCGGATTTTGGGTGTCACATTTAGCGGTATCAAAGCATTAGGTTAGTTGATTCTAGGATTTAACTTGTTTTAAGATATAATATGGGTCTAATTAATTTACATGCCCTAAGAGACTGTTAAGGAATATACGTCTGATGCTGTATCCTATGGATCTTTATGGTTGTAGGTTTATTAGGTTGGGTTGTCGATGTCAGGTTCCCAAGATGCCGTGGACGAGGAGGTGGAGAGCTATGCTCCACCCATTTCTCCTATTGCACCCACTGCTACCGTTCCTATTGGTTTGACTGATCACGGTGCTCCCAGATATGGTCAGGATGCATTCCTTCGGCAGATGGCCGACATACTGAGACAGGCTGTTGGTGCAACGGCTGCAATTCCTCCAGCTTATGTTCCTGCTCCTAGGCCACCGATTGAGAGGTTGAGGAAATATGGGGCTATTGAGTTCAAAGGCTGAAAGTCAGATGATGCATCTACTATAGAGTATTGGTTAGAGAGTACCGATCAGATCTTCGACCAGATGTAGTGTATTCCTACTTATCGCCTGGTATGTGCATTATCTTTGCTTAAGGAGGAAGCGTACCAATGGTGGGATACAATTTCCCGATCTATGGATTTCCATAGGAGGACATGAGACTTCTTTTTATCTGAGTTCAGAAAGAAGTACGTTAGAGATTTATACGTGGACCAGAGGAAGATTGAGTTCATAGAGCTTCGATATGGTAAGATGAATATTTTAGAGTATGAGCGAGAGTTGGTCAGGCTGAGTAGGTATGCTAGAGAGCTGCTTCCCTCTGAGGAGGAGAGATGTAAGGTTCAGGAAAGGTTTGCATGACGAGTTGAGGATGCATTTGGTAGCTCACCATCACACTAAGTTTTCTGCTCTAGTATCTGCTGCACTAGAGCTTGAGGAGGTTAGGATTGACCAGTAGAATAGGAGATCTAGATCCCAGCAGTTCAAGAGACCTCAAATTCAGTCAGGTAGTTGATTTCATAGCCAGTCGGGGGATAGGAGGCAAAGGTCAGTTTAGTCATCATTGCATAGACCGATCAGAGGTCATGGCTGTGGTACTTCATCTTTTAGATATGCTCTGAAGTCGACTGCTGTAGCCAGTGTCGGAGGGTCTGGTCAGAGTGAGTATCCTACATGTGCCCGTTGTGGTGAGAGACACACAGGCAAGTGTTGTAGAGTCATGGGTGCTTGTTTCAGATATGATTCTACATATCATTTATACAGAGGCTTTCTGATAGGTTTTACTACCAGAGGTCTACTCCAGCTGCATCTAGAGGTAGAGGTAGAGGTCGTATAGAATTAGTGGGTATAGCTGGGATTAGCGTCAGAGATAGTTAGTAGACCAGAGGGTAGGACAGCTGCCAGGACTTATGCAGTCAGAGCTTATGAGGAGAAGCATGCTCCGGACGTCATTGCAGGTACATTTTCTATATTTGGACTTAATGTACATGCATTGATAGATCGGGGTTCACACATTCATATATATGCATTCCCATGGGTATCGAGAGTAGTATTAAGGTTGATATGTTAGAGCATGATATTGAGGTGACCAATCCTTTAGGACATAGAGTAACTATCAGTAAGGTGTTTGAGACTGTTCTATTGTTATTCATGGCTATATTTTTCCTGGTGATTGATTGAGTTGTTCTTTAGAGAGTTTGATGTGATATTGGGCATGGATTGGCTGTATAGACATTAGGTCATGGTTGATTATAGGCTTAAGAGGATCATACTTAAGACCACTGATGATATTGAGGTAGTGGTTGTGGGTGAGAGATCATATTATCTCTCTAATGTCATTTTAGTTGTTAAGGCTAGGTGCCTGATTCAGAAGGGTTGTAGAGCTTTCATTGCTCGCATGCTTGAGTCTGAGCATGATGAACCTAGTTTAAGTGACATACCCATTGTGTGTGATTTTCCCGATGTGTTTCCTGATGAGCTTCCTAGGTTGCCGTCGGATCATGAGGTTGAGTTTGGTATTGATGTGATATGGAAGGTAATGAATTTACCGAACCAGTCAATATGGAGAGACTGAAGAAATTTTATGAATGACTTGAAATGTTTATGGCAAAGCCCAACTAATAAATTCACCTTATGTGTTCTTATTAACTTTAAAGCTTGTTATTTTAAGTTTATGTTAATATGCAAATGTTGTGAGTTTACTTTGATGTGATAGAATAGTAGGAAATATATCCAGCATTTTCAAGCAAAAAGACATTTCATTTCAATAGAGAGCCTGAGAGAGAATTTTATGAAATGACTTGAAAATGTTTAATGGCAAAGCCCAACTAAATAATTCACCGTTATGTGTTTTTTATAACTTTAAAGCTTTGTTTATTTTTAAGTTTATGTTGAATAATGCAAATGTTGGATTGAGTTTAAACTTTGGATGTGATCGTGGTTGATAGAGTATGGGTAACGACGGATGTAGAATAATATCCAGCAATTTTCAAGCAAAAAGAACATTTTCATGTTTCAATAATAAGCTTGCAATACACAGACATTTCATTTCATAATAAGTGCATACACTCATATAAATTGCACTATCAATAACTATCTAGTACATTTCATTAGAAAGTAGGATAGAAGCATCTACAAGCCATGTCCTAACAGAAATCTAGCAGTCAATAGATTAGCCGACTCTGAATGAACACCAACTCCAGAATAGGCCTGCAACCAAGATGGTACAAGTCTGAAGTAGATTTATTGGCCACATCATTAATGGTTATAGTCATGCGACTAGGCCAAGTAGAAATAAAGCGAGAAAGAAGTCGTTGTGTGATAAGGCCACCCTCGAACTGCGTGTAATCAGGGACAGCCTGATGATGACCGTATTGCCTGGCTACTCGGCTAGGATAATAAGCCACTGCCATGGTGGCTAGGATAATAAGCCACTGCCATGGTCAAGCCACACAGGGGCACACAGAGCATGTAGAAGAAACTGTGACTCGCTTTATATACTAATAGGGGAAAGTCCATCTGACTCCCTCGGAGGTGAGATCCTGAAAAAATAGTAGTCCAGTCTTTAATGGTCTTGCTGGTCAAACGGCTGTGATGTCAGACATAGACTCGTGGCCTATAATCGAACATCAGATGGTTCGATGGTGGATCCATCACTTGTAGCTTCTCAAAAGCTCACAAGTACAAATGCATTTTAAAAAAAAAAGAAGGAAGAAAGCTTGTTAAGTCAAAAACCCGCAAGGGCAGCTTAAGCAAAATTTAGAGTATAAAGATAAAAAAAAGGAAAAAAAATGAAAGCTCATTAAGTCGAAAACTCGCAAGGGCAGCTTAAGCAAAAGTTAGATCACCAAAAAAATATAATAATAATAAAAAGTAAAAGGGAAGGAAAAATGCATTTACTTGTAGTAGAAGCGAAAACCCCATCGGATCGAGTATTGAGCTAGGGTCCCGAGCATGCCCTCCCAGCCAAATAAATGTTTCAGCCAGATAATTAGAAATGGCATGCGCCGCCTAACCATCTGCTTAAGTATGGGCACCAGCCTAAGGCTGTCGTACCCGTCAATGCCATTGAGTAGCAAGTACTGACTAGGAATGCATAAACATATAAGTGAAGGCTAGTACGGGCTAGTACAGTTCATACTCAAGGCATGATCAACAAGCAGTCACAGGGGTACGACATTAGCTCCAAAGTCGTAAGACGAAATTTCATAAGCCAAGAAACTAAAAACAAGTAGAATCAGCAAAGCAGAGTCAACATCCAGCCGAGGCACCATAGGAACTTCCACCATAGGTATTCTCCCAGAAATATACTGAGTTATTCAAACAAAAAATATATCTCGAAGTTTTTATGACGAAATAAGTTATCTGAAGGGTCGAAGTGGTCTATCAACCATCGCAGCAATCCTAGTTGAACCAGAACGTTCCAGTAATAGCTTAGCCAGTTGAGTACGAATGGTGACAGCAAATCCCAATCTTCGTGGCTAAGTGAGTGCGCATGATTTTCCTAAAAGATTGGATTTGGAAAGAATCGAGTCGAACGAGCTTGATTGATTTTATTTATCAAAATGATTGATTTTATTTATCAAAATGGTTTTCTTTTATTAAACTTATTTAATCCTCAAAAAAGGTTCTCTTACTTTGGTAAGAGTTTTATTTTGGAGTCGTGGCCCTTATTAAGGAAAAATTATCAAATTAATTGATTCTTTTGGAATCGGCTAATCCAATTTTAAACCAGAGATGAGTTCAGGAGTTAGGTACGAAATGGAAAGGTGTTAGGCACCCATTTCGCTCGGCTAAACTGGCCCTCCACGTTGTCCAAAGATTCACAATAACTAATAATGAGATCAACTTTTAATTGAGATGTAAAATGATTTTAATGCAATTTTACATTTTAATGCAAAAATTTTTTAGAAAACTATTGTCATTCAACCACGAAATTATTACAAAACATAATAAATGAAAATAAAAGCATCCCACAAAGAAAAGGAGGGTAGGAGAAAACATTACAAACCCACCATAATTATTACAATCTTTAACCCTCACCCCTCCCAAATTTTCCCAAACCCCAAATCAAATTCATACAAAGCAAACAAATAGCAAACCCAATCAATATTACATACAAGCAACAATAGGGATCCTTACAGACCCCTTACATTTTGCAATAATACAATATTAAAGCATAATAAGAATAAACATCCATAATCAACACAAATACAAAATAAACATTATTCTTAGAATTATAGAATCGTACAACCCAACCAACAATCAATCATTCATTCACATAATGGAAATATGATGCATGTTCATAATACAAAAGTACTAAATAAAGGGGTTAGCATATAATAAGCATTAGTGTATACGCTTAAATTTTGCCCTTAAAAGGTTCAGTGATCATACACCATTTTTTTCCATAAAATTGGATCGGGGTTCCCGATCACCTTGGTTTTTGAATTGATGGGTCGTAACTAGATTACCGATGTGTTTAACCATTTTTACTTTTACGGGTCACCAGGTGTGCGCAATTGAACCGGGCCCGGGAAGCGCGTTGGGCCTATCCGACACATTTCTCGGTGAACCATCTCGTTTCGTGTGCCACTCGGTCTGATTTTATAAAAGTGGATTCGATCGCGTTACGGGGCTCGATAGTGGCATTTTTGCTACAGCAGCCCTAAATGGGGCTACCCCACCCTCAAATGTCTATAAAGAAGCATTGGGGGGTAGGCTTTAGGGGAGGATTTTTGGAAAATAAGGGGAGACTGTTGCGTTTTGTAAACTTCAACTCGAAAAACCACAAGGTAACTAGTGTTAACCTTTAATTCAAGTTAAGATCTAGCATTTTAATCAATCAAAAATCCCTTATGATCAATCTGAAATCCCCAAAACACAAACTTTAATCTTGAAACTTGGATCATTAGATTGATAACTAAGGAGTTGGGTCTCCATCCATTTTTCATTTAATCTCCAAGTGAAACCACCAAAGGTATTTCTGAGAACTTTTAATTTATCTTCTCGTCTTTTTCTTTGCTTTTTTTCTTTATTATTGTTTAAGACACCTTTTCTGGGTCTAGTTGTGAGGGAAACCAAGGATCAACCAAATAGGGGTTTCGCACCTCTGTGGCATGAGGCTAGCAAGAGTGGCGTGAGCAACTTCTTAGGGCCTCATGCCACTAGCGCCCAGGTCCCCTGTTTTCATCTAAGAAACACCAAAGGCTTTCCTGATTTGGGAAAGGCCCTGCGCCACTACATGTGGCGCGTGCCACAAGCATGAGGCGCATGCCATACTTCCTTGTGGCACAAGGCCTTTCAATTCAGAGGCTCTAAATGAATAAAAATTGAATAAACGTCCCGATTTGATGATCCTGTGGCCAAGCTCCAACCTTAAAAGGTTCGTGATGCGGATTAGGTCATATATCGATCAAATAAACAAATAAAATATGATTGAGAGCAATGATTGGTGGATTTGTTCATCCTTCTAGGATGAACATCAAGATCAGTTCATCCTTCCTTAAGGAGAACATCAAAGATCATGAGCTCAATAGGATGAACATCAAGATCATGAGCTCAAATCTTGTCAAAACCTTTAAATTTCTATCATTTGATTATTGCCTTTTACTTTACAAGCATTTTACTATTTCTGTTCTTTATTATTTGGTCCTTTAAATTCTTGTTATTTGGTTTAATGTTCATTGTTATTGTGCTAACCCATTATTTATTAATCTTGTATCATTTACATTTGGGTTGATTGTGTTGTGATTTTATTACTAGTATATTCTTCTGTAAATATTTGTTATTCTTTTTGTTTGTTGTTTGTGGTTTGAATTCATGATTTAAGTTTTATTACAAAATGTAAGGGTCCTTAATGGGATTTCCATTATAGCTTGTTTGTAATAGATAGATTGGGTTTAGGAAATTTAGAGGGTTTGACGGTAGATTGTATTTTAGGGGATTGGTTTGTATTCTATTTTCCTCATCTCCCCTTCTTTAGATGGTTTATTTCATGTTGTATTATGGATGAGATTGAATGTATGTTTGACATATTTTCCAAAAATGCATAAAAGGTTTTACATCTCAATTTTTTAGTTAATTGGATTATTAAATTATTGTGAATTAATGGACAGCTAAGAGGCCGACTTAGTCGGACAACATGGGTGCCTAACACCTTCCCATTCGTACCTAACTCCCGGACCCTATCTCTAGTTTAAAACTAGATTAGTCGATTCTAAAGAATCGACTGATTTGGGGATTTTTTTTCTAATAAGGGTGGTGACTCCAAAATAAATAAAATCCTTACTAAAGTAAGGGAACCATTTTTTGAAGATTAAACGGGTTTAATAAAAGAAAACCATCTTTTCCAAAATAAAATAAATCAAGCCCATTCAATTCCATTTTTTCCAATCTTTTGGAAAAATCAACCTTTTTGGAAAAATCATTGTCCTTAGCCTGACGAGTCCCACTGGGGTATCGAACCTAGAATCTCTAATTTTCGGTTTTTAGGTTCGAATAAGAGAGTTGACTTCGAAAGTAATAAGAGAGTTGACTTCGAAAGTTGTCCACTTATTCACAATCTTTAATAATATTATTAACTTTAAATTGAGTTTACTTTTTGTACTTATAAATGTCATTCTTGCATTATTGTCTTCTTAATCTCCTTTCTACCCTAAACCCTAAAGTTGATATTGGGGGTTGTGATCCTCTCACCCTACTGTTTGGACCATTAATATACACCACCCATAAGTCAAGTACCATTTGGTATATGAAATGAATTGGCATAATCCGTTATCACCATTACGCTTAGACCCAAAGCAAATGGGAGAAAAAAACCAATTCTCGCTTATGGAACCTAAGACTTAATAAACCCGACCTAAGCTCATAGTTCCTTCCTTTAAGTTCACCTTAATAAAGTATGATTGTTGTATTCATTCAATAAATGTGAGAGGTATGGGTCCAAAACCCCATGATGGTTTATGGGCCCAACCTATATGTCCTAGGGTTTAGAAAAGACCGTACTTTGAATCGTGTGTGGGAGTTATATGAATATGTCGTGCTTCATTCATGCATCATTTAACTTGTTTTCTTTTAGCCATTTACATATATTCCATCATGGCTTGATCCCGACAATCGAAGCACCAAAGGGCGAAAAACTTAAGAGAAGTGTTGGAGGCAAAACATGCTAAAAGAGTCTTTTCCAATAGTGACTGTAAGGCCGAGGTCCAAATTCCTAAGTGGGAAGCTCCTCTAATTCCAACTCAGATGAAGGAAGACCAATTAGAATAGGCTCATCAACTCTTGCTTGAAATAAAACAAGCACAACTCAAAGCCATGACTCTCTTCTAAGGTGTGGAGCGTGATTCACTCTCACGCGCAATATTGCCAACCGCCTTGTAGAAAATGGCCACTTCACTTCTAGAGGATGCATAGCCGTATCAAACCTCTTAGACTTAGAGATTCAAAAATTGTGAATATTTAGTTAGGGCCTCGAAAAGAACTGTTAATGTAAAAGGTTCACTTTTGGAACAGTAAAGAAAGAGTCTATTTTTGAGCCAAATATTATTAATGTCTATTATACTTGAGAACCCTGCTCAACTACTATTATACTTGAGGAAAAAAGAAAGGGATATGAAAAATAAGTAAAAGAATAAGCAATAAGGTCATTATAAGGTCATTATAAGTATTCGGCTACGAAATAGGGCATGTTTTTGCTTCTAATAAGTCCTCAAAAGCTTTTCTCTGAATTTTGGATTTGAGCAGTCTGAATAAAGCCACGAGGGATAAAGCCACGAGGGAATATAGGATTAAGATGCATTTCAAGATGTTGTGATTGTATGATCACATTATTGTATGCCATTTCATAAGCATGCATTCATGCACAGATGCATCATGTCATGTTTTCCAACGGCCATTTTGTGCAGTCAAGATAGCACCACAAAGAGGAAAAGCACTAAAAGCAATCAGTTGGTTGAGGACAGACAGCTGGTTGATTAGAGTTGAAGAACCTTCAACCCCCTCTGATTTACCTAGTTCAATTTCTTTTAGTTTGTCGGGCTCTCTCTTTGAGATTGAATGTTCTTTAGTTTGAACAACTTCGAATAAGTTTTAGCTTTCGCTTCTATTGATAAAATGGCCGCGACCAATTTTCCTCTGTCTAAATTAGAAAGGATGATTGAGAAAATAGTGGCAGATAGTCTTGAGAAGTTCATGAGATTTGATAAGGGAAAAGAGAAAGTGATCGAAGATGACGAAGAGGCTAAGGATGAGTCTGAAAAGAAGGAACATGTTGACGACACTTGGCAAGACGATGAGTTCTTTGAGACGATGTTGTTTTCGTCGAAAATCCTCCCGAAGGACCCGAAAACATCCTTTTTGTGATTTTTGATAAAATGTTTTTATTTTGGGTGTGGTGCCGATAAATCGGTCTTATAAACAATTTTGAGTCGCCACCCATTGTTTAGGCAATGGGACCGATTTTATAAAAATGACTCCATTTTAAACCCAATTTTGTTTTAAGGCCAAATTATTTTAAAAGACTGGTCAGGCGCACCAATGCGATTCTGGCCAAATGCGATCTGGTAAGGGAATTGGGTAACGCCGCCCGTTGGAAGCCGACGGAAACCGGCCTCTATTATTAACCTATGATTTCTAATTTATTTTAGTTAGAAAAGCCAAATTATTTATTTAATTTAACCCAACCCAAATAAATCGGACCGAGTTCCTATTTGGAAATATTATTAAATCGTCCAACAAATCTAATTATCACATAACAATTATTCAATTTAAAAGCAATTAAAATCAAAGCAATTCAACCAATAAATAAAAAGACCCGCTCTTTGCCTTAAATGGTGTCAAGGCCGGGCAACAAAACCGATCAAAAATATTAAATGAAATAAATAATGACCCCTCTTGCCTTTAAATAGTTAAAGGCGGGAACAAACCGGATCCAAAATATATTAATATACGATCGAATCAAAATTTAAATCCATAAACCAATAAAAATTCATACAAATAAATAAAATAATAAAATTCATACAAATAAATATATAATATCACATTTTAAATATTTTAAGCTCAATCTATTACATAATTGGCCTATTTTCATGATTTATTGAAGGAAATTTAAACTTTAATTTTTTTCAAAATTTATATTTTTTTTTTTGGTTATTATTTTTGGAAAAATTGAATGAATAGTACTGTTCACGATGAACAAACAGTTAACTGTTCATCGATGAATCAAAACAGTACTGTTCATATCGATCATTTCATGGGAAAAATAAATGAAATAGTAATGTGAATATGTGGCATGAATACTGTTGTGAAACAGTGGTTTATTGAATAGTATCGATTTCTCTGGAAAACTTAAGAACAGTTACCTGTTCATCGATGAAAACAGTTACTGTTCATCCGATCAATTCGGGAAAATTGATGAACAGTACTGTTATCGATGAACAGCTTGCGTGATTTTTGTCCAAATCCATTTTTTAAGTAATTTTACATTATTTCTTGGTTCAAATGTAATTTAAGGACATTAAATAGCCAAATAATGAACAGAAATACAATTTAAAGAAGCTTAAAATACAAAAATATGTAAAAAAACACAAAAATATGTAAAGAAAAAATACAAAAATGGTTAAGAAAATTTACCTGATTCCTCAGATGGATTGTAAATGGATCAAATGTCCGGTACTTTGGTTTCCAGGATTGTGTGTTCTTGTTTAAAATTTTTTAAATTTGTCTTTTTTATGGTTAAAAATTCACCTAAAATTAATATCTAAGCCAAATTTTCCTCCAATAACTCACAAGAGTTTCTCGAGGAGAATGTAGCTGTAGGGTGTATTTTTTTAAGGGTTTTTTTAAGATTGTGAAGTTGTTGTGAAAGAAGTGAAGAAGTGTAGAGAAAATGATTTATAGAAGCTAGGTTAGGACTGTAGCTACAAGTACTGTGCTACTGTATGCACGCGTCTTTTTTTTTTAAATTTATATTATTATTTATTTATTTGTTTTTATTATTTTTTTATTTTTTTTTTTGTTTAAATCTTGGATTAAAAACCTTCTAAATGGCATTACCATTATCTTGTGTCCTCATCGCTTCACGGCGGGGTAATAAAAAAACACGGCGTCAACAAGTTTTGGGCCCCACACGCTTTAGCAATTAAATTGCATAACCAATTTAATGTTAAAGTGGCCCACTGACGCGCTCTTCAAATATTGGCTTCAATCTCCCAAAGCTCAGTTTGATTGGCCTTGAAGTCACCTCCGAAGCGCGGTCTGATTGTTCGAAAGATTTTGGTATCAACTTCCAAAAGCACGGTCTGATTGGCCTTGAAGTCACCTCCCGAAGACGGTCGATGGCTCGAAGGATTCGTGATCATGCTCCAAAGCAAACGGTCTGATTGGCCTTTTGAAGACACCTCCCAGCTCAAGTTTTGATTCGGCTTTAGAGGGTTTGATTGTGTAAAAGCTCGGTAATAATCGTCTTGTTGTTCACCTCTTTCAGCTCCAGTGTAATCGCACTTTAGAGTATTTGATTGTTGTCAAAGCTCGGTGTAATCGACTTGGAGTGTTTACCTCTCAGCTCAGTGTAATCGGCTTTGGGAGTGTTTACCTCTTCAGCTCAGTGATATCAGCTTTAGAGGATTTGAAAACAGTCCAAAGCACGATATAATCGGCTTGTTGTTCACACTCCTTAGCTCGGTGTTAATCGGCTTTCAGGGGATTTGGAAAGAATCCAAAGCACGGAATAATCGGCTTTGTTATTCACCTCTTTAAGCTCAGTGTAAATCGGCTTTCCAGAGGGTTGAAAGAGTCCAAAGCACGGTATTGTGAATACTCAAATTTTGAGGCTCAAAAAGCCAGTTTTCCGGACTGCAAACAGTTCGGCGGACCAGAGGCAATTTTAGAAAATTTTACCGAAAGTATGCCCAATATGGTACTTAAAACGCCGGGACGTCGCGAGAATCGCGGAACTGGTCCCCGAATATTTTTTGGAGGTCCCAGAGTCCCGAAAAAGCCCCCGGAGCGTAAAACTAGAAAGTCGTCGTGCCGCTTGCGGGTGTGCGGCGGCGGCCCCCCTTCAACGGCGGCGGTAGCTGCGCCGCCGGTGACAGCGGCTACGGCCCGCCCTTCCGGCGCGGCGACGACTAAGCCGGCCGCGGCCCGACCTCACACGGCTGCGGCAGCCGCCGCTCGGCGAACCAAGCCGCCCTAAACCCGAAACCCGGCTGCCGAGCTTCAAGGCGCCCGGCGGCCCAGCCGCCAAAACAGTCCATTTTTGCCATAAATACAGCCCCGGTGTGACCTTTAACTCACTCAAGTTTGTTGTTGAACGGACGCTCCTTCTCTCCCCACGCTCCTTGGCGATTCCTTTTACTGCTTTTTTGCAAATTTTTTTTTAGCTTTATTGCTTTTCTTGCTTCTGTTAATTGGTCATTAAAATAAAATTAATTATATTCCTTAACGAGGGAGCTTAACCTGGGTTAAGAAAGTGGCCGTCGATTAAATCAAGGTAAACATGAACTAAACTCTGCCTATTTAATTTAGCACTTCATGCATGCGTCTATTCTACCTCCTAATAATTTTTACAACTGCATAAATGCATTCACATCACAATTTTGGCAAATAAACTGCCTCAATTAAAATAAATTTTAGGCTAAAGTTAATCAATAATCGTGGTGTTAAGCTTAAATCCGACAATATTGGCTAAAGAGCCTAGTTAATCAATAACTATGGTGAAATTGTCTTTATTTCGAACAATTTCGGCTTATGTCCAATTAATCAATAATTGTGGCTAATAGCCTTCATTCAAACACGTTTTTTTTCCCTTGGCAATCAAATTGCCTACATTACAATTCGGGTGATCACTTTCGGCAAACAAATTGCCTATAAATTAGATTAACTACTTTCAGCGACAAATCGCTTAAATCAATTCTTTGGGAAAATGCCTTAAATTAATCAACCTTTTTGGCTAAAAGCCTTCAAACTAATTAATCTTTTGGCTAAAAGCCTTAAAATCAAGCTTTTTTGGCGACAATTTTGCGACAATCGCCCAATCAAACATCTTTTGGTAATAATAAGCCCAAACATCAATCATTTTGGCGACAATCGCCCAATCAAACATCTTTTGGCAATAATAAGCCCAAGCATCAATCATTCAGGCGACAATCGCCCAATTAAACATCTTTTGGCAACAATAAGGCCAAACATCCATTTTGGCAATAAAAAGCCCAATCAACACTTTTGGCAACAAATGCCTAAAACAATCAATTCTTTGGCAAAATGCTTAAGCAAAATGCACAAAACATACACACACTCATGCATTAAGCATACCCATTCAAAGCCCTTTAAAAAAGGCCTATCGAACTACGTTGACTTTGATCACAATTGACTTTGATCTTCCATTCAAACGGAAGTTACGTAGGCACGTTAGGGATTTACCCAGAGCGGCAGTCAAAAATCACATAAACATTTTAATTGGTCCCAATTACCCTTGCAAAATCATTCATTTGTTTGGTTAGTTTATCAGCATACAAGTCTCGGGATCCCACCTCGGGTTCGTAACCATCGCAATAAACATTGGGTTAATTTAAATCGTAATAATTAGGTTTAATTAAAAATTGGAGTCCTTTAGGGTTTTTTTCCCTAGTTTACCCCTAAAAACAATTAAACAAGGTGGCGACTTCATAACATTCACGTGCATTTCTGCCTTTAGTTCCATAATGCATTATATGCCTAATGATAATTTTTGGGAGGGGTCACAGGTATAATCGGCTTTGTCCACCTCCTCAGCTCGGTGTAGATCGCTTCAAAGGATTTGAAAAAAAGCCAAAGCACGGTAGTAATCGGCTTTTGTCCACCTCCCTCAAGCTCGGTGTAATCGGCTTCAATAGATTTTTAAAAAAAGTCCAAAGCCGCAGTGTAATCGGGCTTTGTCCACCTCCTCAGCTCGGTTGTAGTCGGCTTTAGAGGGTTTGAAAAGAGTTCAAAGCACGGTGTAGTCGGCTTTGTTGTTCACCTCTTCAGCTCGGTGTAGTCGGTTCAGAGGTTTTGAAAGAGTTCAAAAGCACGGTGGTATTCGGCTCAGAGGGTTTGGAAAAAGGAGGCCAAAGCACGTAATATCGGCTTTAGAGGGTTTGGAAAAAGAAAAGCCAAAGCACGGCAAGTCGGCTTGGTCCACCATCCGTGGGCAGGGCGGCAGCTGCCGCCGCTGTGGGGCGGCCACCGATGTCGGCCGCTGCCGCCGTGTCCGGCGATGGCCATCGTGTTTCGCTCCGGGGGCTTTTTCGGGAGTTCCGGACCTCCAAAAATTATTCCGAGACCAGTTCTGCGATCCTCGTGATTTTACGGACGTTTCAAGTACCATATTGGCATACTTTCGGTGAGTTTCCAAAATGGCCTCCGGTCCGGCCGGACTATTTGCAGTCCAAGAAAATTGGCTTTTAGGAAAGTCAAACTCACTGTAGCAAAGTCAAACTAATTTGCACGGCACTGTAGCAGGCCGGACTGTTTACAGTCAAGGAAAACTGGCTTTTTGAGTCTCAAAATTTGAGTATTCACACACGGCATAGTCGGCTTCAGAGGGTTTAGAAAAAGGAGCCAAAGCACGGCATAGTCGGCTTGGTCCACCTCCGGTCCACCTCCTCAGCGCAGCATAGTCGGCTTTAGAGGGTTTGGAAAAAGGAGCCAAAGCACGGCATAGTCGGCTTGGTCCACCTCCTCAGTGCAGCATAGTCGGCTTTAGAGGGTTTGGAAAAAGGACCCAAGCACGGCATAGTCGGCTTGGTCCACCTCCTCAGCGCAGCATAGTCGGCTTTAGAGGGTTTGGAAAAAAGAGCCAAAGCACGGCATAGTCGGCTTGGTCCACCTCCTCAGCGCAGCATAGTCGGCTTTAGAGGGTTTGGAAAAAGGAGCCAAAGCACAGCATAGTCGGCTTGGTCCACCTCCTCAGCAAGCATAGTCGCTTTAGAGGGTTGGAAAAAGGAGCCAAAGCACGGCATAGTCCAGCTGGTCCACCTCCTCTCAGCGCAAGCATAGTCGGCTTAAGGGTTTGGAAAAAGGAGCCAAAGCACGGCATAAGTCCGGCTTGGTCCACTCCTCAGCGGCAGCATAGTCGGCTTTAGAGGGTTTGGAAAAAGGAGCCAAAGCACGGCATAGTCGGCTTGGTCCACCTCCTCAGCACAGGATAGTCGGCTTTTAGGAGGGTTTGGAAAAAGGAGCCAAAGCACGCATAGTCGGCTGGTCACCCTCCTCAGCGCAGCAATAGTCGGCTTTAGAGGGTTGGAAAAAGGAGCCAAAGCCACGGCATAGTCGGCTTGGTTCACCTCCTCAGCAGCAGCATAGTCGGCTTTAGAGGGTTTGGAAAAAGGAAGCAAAGCATTTGGCAAATAGTCGGCTTGGTCCACCTCCCAGCAAGCTCGGTGTAATCGGCTTCAGGGGATTTGAGAAGAAACCAAAGCACGGTATAATCGGCTTTGTTGTTCACCTCCTCAGCTCGGTGTAATCGGCTTGAGTGAGTTTGAAAAGAATCCAAAGCATGGTATAATCTACTTTGTCCACCTCCTCAGCTCTGTGTAATCGGCTTTAGAGTGTTTGGTATTGTCCTGATCAACTTCGTAATCCATCATCATTAACCAGGAAAAGGATTGGCTCGATTCGCTTCGTAATTCATCATCACGAATCGAGAAAAAGATCCAAACAGCTTCATAATACACCATCACTAATCAAGAAAAGGACCCAAACATCGGCTTTGGAGTGTTTGGTTGTGTCCAAAGCATAGTGTAATCGGCTTTGTTCACCTCCTCAGCTCGGTGTAATCGGCTTTGGAGTTTTTTTTGAAAAGAGCAATTTCTGTATGCAAACAGATTTTGCATTTGTTAAATATTGGGACGTCAACGGCTTCGAGAAACCATCACCTATTGATCTGAAAACATTTTCAAAAGAAAAGAGCAATTTCTGTGTTCAAACAGATCTTGCCTTTGTTGAATGTTGGAGTGTCAATGGCTTTGAGAAACCGTCACTGGTTGACCTGAAAACATTTTCAAAAGAAAAGAACAATTTCTGTGTACAAACAGATTTTGCCTTTGTTAAAATGTTGGAGCATCACATGCCCCCAAATATTATCTTTTAAGATACAACCTTGAAAAACTTTATTTTTTGTCCATTGCGAAAATTTTGAATTTTAGCAAAAAATCGCTAAATTTTCTAGTATTTTCAGGTATACCCTTCCTGATGCGGTGTTGAAAGAAAACTTACCTGGAAGTTGAGGGGATGTGCTGAGTTTGCCCCCCTGTGTGACGAGCCGCGCACTGACTCCAATTGATTGATTTTGATTTTTTTTTTTTGGGACTTTGCTTTATTCCGCTTTGTTAGGATGCCACTTATCCATGTGCTGCATCTCCGGATGTTTCCACCGCTACCCTCTTCTCTTTTTTTTTTTGATTTTTTTGATTTGCTTTCAAAAACAAAAGGAGGCATACCACTCATTCGCAAGAGTGGTCCACCTTGTTAATGCGGGCATAAATGCCCATCTACTTTATTCCAAAATGGATAAAGGGCAATAAAAATGAAAGCTAACCAAAGCCACAGAAATAAAAAGGAGGCATCCAACTCACCTGCAAGAGTGGTTCAGTTAATGCGGGCATAAATGCCCATCTACTGCAAGAGTGGTCCACCGCTTTATCCGGACGTCATTTGTCTATTTCTTTTTCTTCGGATGCTTCCACCGCTTTTCTTTATTTTGTATTTCGGAGGGCTGTGAGCTCCCAATTATTGTATCCCTCTCATTTTTCTTTTTAATGAATAAATCCACTGATTCTCTCCTTATTGATGCCTGTTTCCTGCACTTAAAGACAGCAAAAGATAACAACAAATCTTTTCTTTCGAAATTATTTGCTGGATTAGCATTTGAGTCTCCTACCCTTAGATTAAGAAATGAAAGAACATTAAAGTGGATTATTTAGCTAAGGACGGAAATTTACATTTTTTTTTTGTTTTTGTTTTTTTTTTTTAATTTATTTTCTTTTTTATTTTTTTTATTTTTCTTTTTTTTTCAAATTGTATTCCTATAATCACTTTAAAACAAAAACAATAAACGTAAAAATGTATAAAAACAACATGCAGTCAAGCAAATGAAAATAACATAACAAAATTGCCCACTTTGCGAGGCTATCAATTTCTCCACACTTTGCTCTTTGCTTATCCCAAAGCAAAACATTCATTTTTTTTTTTGTTAGAACTGCATGTTGATAATGTTTATTTTTGCTCATTGATTTAGACTTCTTAAGTAATCTATCAAAGATAAGAGATTTGACGTGTTTTATGAACCAGGTAGTATAAATGAATATGATACCAAAGATAAGAGATTGATGTATTTATGAACTGAGTAGTATAAATGATTATGACATTTAAAATTGTCAATATAACTATACAAAATCTAGTCATTGAAAATATGAGATAAACAATCCTCCTGCCCTAAAATGCAGAATAGGAAGTACTTAGGACAATTCTAGCACACATGTATTGTTTCTTATCTCAAGGTATTTTGGTTAACCTATCCTTTATTACCAAAAATGTGGGTTGCATTTTATTTGCTCTATACACATTTTCTCTTGTTTTTTCTTTCTTTGTTTTATTTTTTTATTTAGGAGAGATGTGGGGAATGTTAAATGGTAAAATGGTTGCATTTTATGCTCTTGCTACACACTTCTGTTATTTAGGAACGGGATTTCCATTATTCCCTCTATCGTTGTTGTTTTTTTTTTTTTTTTTTTTAAATTACCCCTCATCCTTTATTGAGCTCTAGAAACAAGTATTATGGCTTTTTAGTTTCTCTTTCCTTTATTTCTCTCATTCTAAGTTAGGGATTTTCTCTTTCTCTTCATGCTTCTCTAAGTCAAACGATAATTGACTCTAGAAACATTGAATATTAACCAAAGAAAAATTTTAGCTCATACTTTTAAATACCTACAGTTCATAAAAGCATTTAAATTCTCTTGGTCATGATATATTATTCAACGACGTCTATTCCTCAACAAGCCAAAATACAAAACCAATCAAAAGTGTAGAGACTTAAAAACATTGAACTACAGGCAAAGAAGTTTGCCTTATTTTTTTGTCACACACTTTTTTTTCTTTGTCAAAAAAAAATTTTTTTTTAGTGAAATGAAATGAAAATTAATAGGCTTTTCCCACACTGAAAAAAAAGACACGATGTCCTCTCATTGTGGAGCAACTACACCATGCAGTAAGAACGAGCAATAAAATGCACATGCATAAAACACAAAAAAAAAATCATGCATAAAACACATAAAATGCACATGCATAAAACACACAAGAAAAAATGAACAACAAAGGACAGAAAATCCCTAGGCCTCCCGAACCTAAAGATGACAAAGTGAATTCAATTTTTTTATTTATTTTTTTGTTTTTTGATTTTTTTTTTTATTTTTTTGATTTTTTGAAAATATTTCATCCACTTCCGTTCCATACGTGCTTGGTTTGCCTGGATCATGTGCAATTGTTGTCCCATGTCAAAATCTTTTTTCTTTTTTTTTACGACTGGACCTAAAATTCGGCACGAATAACATGGCAATAATTTACTTTGTATTCAAACATTTCCAGCATTATTTGTCGGTGACTGGTCCTTTTGGATTTTACAGTCGACTATTTTCTCTCGAGTCCCTAATTTTTGCCTTGAAATGAAAGAATTTCCAAGCGGGATATATATATATATATTTTTTTTTTACTATTTTTTGTTTTTTTTTTTTTTTTTTTTTTTTTGTGTCCTTACCTTTTTGCCTTGGAAATAGATGGTCCCAAAGCAGGATCCTTATTTTTGTATTAATTCACAAAAATTTTTTTTTTTTTTTTGCTTTTTTTGCATTTTCTCAGCGCTTATTTTTCACCCAACCAAATGCCAAGGAAATGTGAAAATTCAAGGAATCGCAAATTCACTATAAACCGATTTGCCAGTTATGTTATTCAAAAACGAAACTAAAAGGTCCAGTCTCGAAAATCAAAGTTCAAACATCCATCCACCACGGAAAATTAAGTCTTATTAATGCATGGCTGGAAAAGTAAAAAATGTTACATGGCTGCGACAGGAAATGCTCACATCCAATATGTACAGTTTATACACACACAGGAAATGCGGCGAGTTGAGAAATGCATGCCTCTCCAACCTTTATTTCTCCCACCCAAACCACGGGATTCCTTGGTATTAAATTCCGACCAATGCTGTTTCCTAGAAAATTGTCTAATCTCGTAACCAACACAAGTCTAATCTCGACAACCAACAGGGGGTTTTGAGATTGACGAAATAAACTCTCGGAAATGAATGCGGCATAATAACAGCAAACAGAATCAGGTGTTATTGGGGAAGTAACTAAGGTTTTTGACTACATGCATGGGCTTTAGTCCATTAGGCTTTACAAAGTCTGGGTTCCGCAAACAGAATTCAGGCTTTTTTATGGGCCTACTCCTTTTGACGCACCTGTAAAAGGTACTAGGCTTGCAGTTGGTAGTAATGTTAATTCTCGGATGGATGTACCTAAAACGCAAGGTTTAGGCTGGATCCACCGTCAAACTTAACACCAGTACCAACACCAGTACCCGAAGGGGTAGCATGGGCCCTTAGAATGAGGTTGAGAGAGAGAAATGCGTAATTGAATGCAAAAATCCTATTAAAAGAAAAGCGAAAAGGAAAGTTTTAAACATATAGCGGACGATTAAAAATTTTCTCCAACAGGCTTTCTCTATTCAATTTTATAGTTTGTTTAGAAAACATTTTATAAGTTTTTAGAGCTAATCTCCCTAATTCATTAACCATCTAATTTAAAACAAAACAATTACACTCGCCCGGGATTCAGATGGTTGTATTCCCCGGCCAGAGTCTCGCCCAATCTGTTTTTCATCCGAAAATCCCCCCGAAGGACCCGAAAACTCCTTGTTTGTGTGTTTTTTGATCAAAATGTTTTCTATTGTGCACTTCGTGGTGCCGATAATCTAGTCTTATAAAACCAATTTTGAGTCGCACCATTTACTTTAGCCAAATGGGACTCGAACTCTTTTTATAAAACAATGGACTCCACTTTTAAACCCCAACACTTTTGCTTCTTAATACGGTCAACATTATTTTTCAAAAGAGACCTAGTCCAGGCGCACCCATACCTCCATTCCGTCGGGTACAGGGAACTTCGGGTACGAGTCCGGCCCGCTATGGAAGCCCGACCGCCCACGGCAAAAACCGCCCTTCTATTATCTAAACCTACGATGGTTTTAATAAAATTTAGTTAGAAAAGCCAAAATATCTTATCTCACTCTAAACCCAACCCAAATAAATCGCCGACCGCATTCCTATTTGCGAAAAATTATCGTTAATCCGTCCCAAACAATTCTAACTATCACATAACCAAAACAATTATTTCAACATCTCAACCAGCAATCTAAATTCAAGCAAATCAAACCAAATACGAATAAAAAGGACCCGGCATCTTCGCCTTAAACATGGAAATTTCAAGCGCCCGGCCGTACACAAATCGAGTCAACAAAAACTTATATAATCGGAGACTCAAAATTAAAATGATCCCGCCTCTTGCCTCTACTTGGTTAAAGGCGGGCTAAACAAAACCGGATCCAAACAATGTCATACCCTATACAGATTTGAATGCAAAATCTAAATCCACTAACACCCATATAACCAAAATTTCATACCAAATAATTCCAAAATTCCATACAACACTCAAACTATATAAATCACACCTGTCTCCCTTAATATTCTGTGAAGCTCACATTTAAATTATAATCTGTTTTCAACTAGTTGAGCGGCACATCTCCTCAGACCGCCTTTATTGAAGAATATTAAACTTGTAGTATTTTTCCCTTACACCAAATTTTATTTTCTGTTATTCAGTCTTCTGGAAAAAAAATTGATTGCCAATCCCAGTACTGCTCATGTTGGAGTATGAACAATAGACACCAGTTACTGTTCAAATCGAATCTTTCATGGAAAAAAATACTCGAATAGTTACAGTGAGAAAATAGATGCATATAATAAGTACAAATGTAAGCCATGAAAAACAGCTAATCAGATTTCTGGAAAATAAATTAAAGAAACATTCTACTGTTCATCGATGAAACCAAACAGTTACTGTTCATCAATCAATTCTGGCCGGAAAATTGAATGAACAGCTACTTATCATTGAAACAAACAGTTACTGTTCATGCAATTCATTCTGCGTACTGTTCATTGATCATTTCTGGGAAAATTGATGAACAGTTACTGTTCATCGATGAACAGTTACTGTTCATCGATGAACAGCTGTTTATTTTTGTCCATAATTCATTTTTAAGTGATTGTTTACATTATTTCTTGTTCAAATGTAATTTAAGGACACATAAAATGGCTAAATATGAACAGAATATAATTTAAAGAAGCTTAAAATATTAAAATCACAAGAACATGTAACACAAAAATATGTAAAGAAAAAAAATACAAAAATGTTAAGAAAATTACCTGAACCTCAGATTGAGGATTGTAAATGGATCAAATGTCCAGAAGCTTTGTTTTTCAAGGATTGATGTGTTCTTTTTTATTTTTTTAATTTTTCTTTTTATGGTTAAAATCACCTAAAATTGATATCTAATGCCAAATTTTCTTCAAATTAACTCATAAGAATTTTTTGGAGAGAAATGTTGGCAGTACAGTGTATATTTTTTAGGGTTTTTGGAGTTGTGAAGTTGTAGATTATAAGGTTGTGAAGAGTGAAGAAGTGTAGAGAAAGAGATGAATTTATAGAGGTTAGGACTGTAGGCTACAGTACCGCACAAATTACGTCTTTTTTTTAATAATTTATTTTTATTTTTAGTTTATTTATTTGTTTTATTATATATTTTTTGTTTAAATCCTTGGATTAAAAAGACTTCTAGTGGCATTGACCCCATTTGCATCCTCGTATCATCATTGGATCAGGCGGGGCCATAAAAAACAAAAAGCAGTCAACCAGTGTGCCCCAAGAGAGGTGATTAATCGAACAACAGAAACTTTCCCCCGAGTTACGTGAGACGAGAAAGAAGTCCTGTGGTATCCCAACTTTGACAGCAATTAGATGGCGTCTGGAATCATTTGTATTTCCTAATAAAATGATGTTCGGCCAAGTGTGATAAATAAAAGGCGATCAAACTTATCTGTAGGAGAAGCGGCCGAACTTTATGCAATGGAAAATGGACACTATGAAACAGAGCTCTTACAATGAGATTCAAAATCCCACACCCTAGGCCAAAGAACTGATGAATTAACTGCCAAGAGAAATGAGGGCAATTATTTTATAAGGGAGACCCCCACCGAGACAATGGTGTCTGTCGGGGCACATGAGAGCCGAATGCCTATTATTAGAAAGATTCCTGCTATCTCGGCGATTACTACTTGCCGCCCAATAATGAAAAAAAGATGATTCTCACCCAACACGATTCCACCCATTGTCAACCTGCTTACCCAAAAATTAAAAGACTTCTAGATGGCATTGACCCATTCATCCTCGTATCATCATTGGATCAGGCGGGGCATAAAAAACACGCGTCAACAGTTGCCCAAAGAGGTGATAATCGAACACAAAACTTCCCCGAGTTATGAGACGAGAGAAGTCCTGGTATCCCAACTTGACAGCAATTAGATGCGTCTGATCATTGATTTCTTAATAAATGATGTTCGGCCAAGTGATAAATAAAAGGCGATCAAACTTTGTAGGAAAGCGGCGAACTATGCAATGGAAAATGGAGAGCTCTACAAGAGATCAAAATCACACCCTTAGGCAAAGTGTGTAACTGAAGAAGAGGGCAATTATTTTATGAAGGAGACCCACGAGGGTGTCTGTGGGGCACATGAGAGCTCGAATGCTATACTTAGAAAGATTATGCTATTGGGATACTACTGGCCAATAATGAAAAAAGATGTTCACCAACACGTTCACCATTGTAATGCTTACCAAAAATATGACCGGGCTCCTCAAAACTACAACCTTTAGGTTCGGCCTGGCCTTTTGCTCAATGGAGGATAGACATTTTAAGGCCTTTTCCTGCAACAACTGGGAAAAGGAAGTTTGTGGTAGTCGCCATTTATCACTTCTCCAAATGGGTAGAAACTGAAGCCCTAAGCACCATTACCCCAGCTCGGGTTATCAGATTTTTCAGGAATAATGTGATATTCAGGTATGCCATGCCCCACAAGATTATTACCAACAATGGAAAGCAATTTGATTCAAGAGCCTTCAGATCTTTTTGTGAAGACTGGTATATCAAACTCCATTTTACATTAGTAGCTTACCCGCAAACCAATGGCCTTACTAAAGTCACTAATAGAACTATCCTACAAGGCTAAAGAAGAGGTTGGATGGAGAAAAGCTAACTAGGTAGACGAACTAAATAGTGTACTGTGGGCTTATCGAACTACCCCTTGGCAAACAACAAGGCAAACCCCTTTCTCCTTAATGTACGGGACGAAAGCAGTAGTATCGGTAGAAATACGCATATCTAGCAAAAGAACAAGATAGTATGAGGAGTTGGTAGTAATGAAAGCATAAAGATCAACTTAGACTTGGCAGTGGAACTTAGAGGCAACGCAGCAGTCTAAGCTGAAGCACACAAGCAGAGGGTGAGGAGATACTTCAACAAGCAAGTTCAAAATAGGCAATTCAGAGAAGAAGACAGAGTGTGGCCTAAGGCAGAAAATCACCAAAGGCTAGTAGGTGTAGGCAAATTAGGGCAGAACTTGGAAGGTCCTAATGATGTTTCAAAGCAGTTGGACTTGAGCACATACAAGCTGAGGAAGATTAAAGGAGCCGAGCTACCTCGGACATGGAATGCTGATAATCTAAAAAGGCATATTGTATCTCCACTCAGTAATATGTAAACTAGTTTTATATTTGAATAAAAATAAGGCCTCCAGTTTTTTCACTCAATGTAGCATGCCCTTTAAATATACAAGGGGCATGATACATTGAGTTTTTCCTAAAGGATCTTATTTTAAATGTTCTTCTGTTTGGCTCGGACATACCCAGTTCGCCCAAGTGACCAAAGCGGTCCAATTTCACTTAGTCCATAGCTCGAACATACTCAGCTCGCCAAGTGACCTAGGCGGTCTAATTTCACTAAGTCCATAGCTCGGACATACTCAGCTCGCCAAGTGACCTAAGCATTCCAATTTCACTAAGTCCATAGCTTAGACATGCCTAGCTCTCCCAAATGACCTAAGCGGTCTTATTCGCTAAGTCCATAGCTCGAACATACCAAGCGCGCCTAAGTGATCTAAGCGGTCCTATTTGCTAAGTCCATAGCTCGGACATACACATTTTGTTGATGCAAAAACCTAAGTATAAATATTGATATGATAAAGAAGAACACTAATATAGGGAAACACTTAGAAGAAAAGCACAACACATAACAAAACGAAATAGCCTCTTTGCTTTTTCATTAAATCAAAAAATTGTTACAAAAATTGATTCCAAAAAGTTCTTACACAGAGATAAGTACAAAAAGTTTCCCCTATAGCTAAATACAAAGCAATTCCTAGGCTAAGCATCTTGCCCTGAAGGCAAATCTCTAGCAGGGCCTTGCCCCTGCAAAGAAATGAGGTGAATATTTGCCTCGGTATCCACCTGCAGCGGAGGCAAGCTAACCACGATAGGATCTTTTGGTAAAGAATCACCTCCAATCCCTTCAGCACCCTCCTCCTCTCCTTCTTCTTCATCATCAGGAAATATGCCATTCACCCAACTCTAGTCCTTGTTCGAGTCCCGAACCTTCAACACAATAACGATTTTGGTCTTAAGGCTCAAACATGCCTTCGCCAAATCTTCTGCTATTGCCCCTCCATATTTCGCAATCCCTGTAGCTCCTCATTCACCTCCGTGACTTTGTTCTCCAAATCTTTCTTCGTGGCCAACAGGTCCCAATTTTTCCTCCTTCCGCCTCTCAAGCTCGACATCACGGGCATCGATATTAGCTTTTTGCCAAGCTTCTTGCTCCCTCATAGCAGCTTCAGCGCATTTCAATGCATCTTCCATCTAATTTTTCTTTACTTCCATCTCGGTATAACCGCCTTTCAACTTAGTTATCTGGGCGAAGCTCAAATTGTTAGTGTTCAGCGCCTGCAATAAGCACTGATTGACAAAATCTTTCCTCGCCATGTCATCCAGATGATCAAATCAATGAACATCTACTGGAAAGAGATAGTGGCGAGCCAACATCTAGTTAGGCCCATCCTCTTGAAGACTGTAGTTTGCCCCATGCTTCTTCATAAATTAGCATCGGACATCCAAAGCTCACCAGCTCTAGGAGGCACAGAAGGGGGAACAGGGATCGACTCTTCTCTTTACCTTTTCCGACGAGGCTCGATTGTGGGGCTCAAATGGGCAGGCTTGGAATGGGAACCCCTCAAAACAACTTCAGTCTCAGTTGGCTGAGGATCTAGCACCGTTGGAGGAACTGCTTTTGCTAAACTATCAGCTGTAGCCTATTTTTTCATTGCCTCGGTCACCTTCGCCATCTTGGAACTCTTGGTCTTTTTAGGGGCCATGCCTACACAAAGGTATGAAAGAAAAATTAAAAAATGTCAGTGTAAAGGATTAAAATATAGTATGACTACGAACAAAATTTACCAGTGGGGGAAGGGTTCGGCCTCATAGACCCACTAGGAGAACATACTAGATAACCCACGGTTATCACTTGCCTTAGTTTAACAACAGCTAGTCCCCTAACCTTTATTAAGTCCACATAAATACGATCATAGGGGGTGAGCGAGGCAGGCAGATGGCAAAAGGGATGATTAGACCACCGGTTCAACATGTCGAACACTCCTAACCGCTTAACAATAAAAAATTTAGATTCCAGTTCTTTAGGGACAAAATCTTAGAATTCTTAGAAAAGAAATTGCAATCTTTCTTTGCTTAAAGGAAACAATGATCTTCGTTAGGGCGAATGGAGAAATGATAAAGCTCCCGAACTACTCGAGCTGTTAAAGTGTATCCATCTTAGCGAGCTAGGGAAGCTATGGCGCATAAGAACCTCAAGCCATTAGGGTGCAATTGACTAATGGTGATATTATATTCCTTAAATAACGATCTTAAAGGTTTAGACAAATGAAATCGAACTCGAGATCGAAAAATTTCTTCATACATCATAATAGAGTCTTCATCCAATGCCTCGGTCACCCTCATATTCCCTGAAGGCCTAATCAATTTACACTCTAGCACAATACTGTACATAAAACATATATCCAACAGCTCGCCCTCATCGATATTAGAGAGAATGTTGACGATCCTAACATTCTCCTTTCTATATTGAACCTCGCTCGCCTCTAAGTCTATATCCTCGAAGCTCTCATCTCCGGATTGATCATGTAATACTTGAACATCCTCATCCCTAGAGGAATTCATGATCCCAACTAATGAAAAAAGGAAAGAAGAAGATATAAAAAACTTACTTGAAAGTTAGAGAGAGAAGAAGTTCTAGAGAGAGACGCTCTAGTGGTTGAAAAATGGAAAGTGAAACAAATGAAGGAAGATAAAGGCCTTATATAGGCCAGGCAGGCACTGAAGAGTCCCCTCATTAAATGAAGTGACTCTCTGGGTGCCCCCCTCTAAGACGAACGCCTCGTTCTCTTTGAAATAAAAGCCTTCATAAAGCAACACAATAAAAACCTAATGTAAAAAAAATAAATAATAACATACAGTACGAAGACATAAGCACTATATTTGGACATAAAATGACCAAATAAATTAAGGGGGACTACTGTTAGCATATAATAATAAAATATATTAAATAAATAATATTAGACTCCTAAATAAGCTCAAATTATTAAGTAATATAGGAATCATAATCCTTATCCTAACACAACTGCTCTAGATCGAGTATATATACTTCAAATTTACCCTAAGTACGAGTTAATTCACAATTTACTACACCTTAAATTCTGATAGCTTAACAACCTGCTTTTGCTAATGGTGGCCAAGAAGATGCAAATGTGGCCAGACCTGATGGTATTCTTAAGAAGCAAATAAACGATGATTACCAATATAACCAAAATCTAAAAGATGTGTCCGATCCTGCAATGCATGAAGATAGTATTGCTAAGGGAAAATATGAAGTCATTTCTGCTTCATTACCTATAGGATTCAAGTCCGGAGGATGCAAAATAATGGCCCTTTTTGGATATGATGTGGCCGATGTAAGTGTTATAGAGGGTGAATAGGTTTTCTCTTAATCAGATTATTAACTGTAGTTTCATTTTATATGTGGCAAAAATTTAGAAGTTAAGAAGTCTGATTGTAAACTCAAAAAAATTTAGATCCAAATTCTATCATTTTGGTCGTAGCGTATTGAATTTGGACACTTCTTTCTAAATTTCAATTAAATTTTAAGGAACTAAATTTTGCTTTTAATTTTGAATTTGAACTGAAAAATTATTCAAGCTTAAACAAGTTAAGCCAAAATTATAATCTTCTCTCCTTTCTTTTCCCCGAAAATCTTGGAATTTATGGCCTTCAATGAATAAATTTAAAAATTTGTCTTTCAATTTGGCTACAAAATTCATTTTATTTTTTGGCACATATTATGTAAAATGTCCCCCCAATGTCATAAAGTGTCATAATAGAAATATGGAAGGTTTGAATTTTTATCAAAGTGATGCCCCAATCCATGCAATTAGGCCATTAATGTATTTTTTAGGACTGCCTCTAGCGTCAGCTATTGTTCCCATGATTAATAATGAAATCAACACTTATTAAGGGCATTTTAGAGAGAAAAGTTCAGTTAACTAATTTTCTTAATCCAATAGTTTTTTTAGTTTTCTCCAAATAAAGAGAATATAAAGAGTTTTTTTTTATTCATTTTTAAACCTTAATTTGAATTTGGGGTATAATTATGACATAGCTGCTTAATTTTTTTGTGATTTATTAATATTTTACTCTTTTTTTTTTTTACAAAAAATGTTATGTAATAGCAAACATAAGAATATTTTAAATTGCTTTTCTTGTAAATGTGAACGTAAATTTATAAAATGATACATTAACCTCTAAAAGCTAGTTAAACACTATGTTACCGAATACTATAAAAAATAGCATTAAAACACTAAAAACTAATTAAAAAGTTGTTGCCAAATACGGGCCTAAATCTATATCATAATTTCCAAATATAACTATTTAACTCCTAAACTTTTACTTAATAATCAATTTTGTTTAAATTTGAACTAATTCAAGACTTAATTTTGAGTGTATGATTAATTTGTGCCATTTTTGACAAAAAATAAAAAGTATTTAAAATCAAAAATTAGAAAACCTAAAAACATGTGGAAGTTGGAAACCGTTTGCTTTTTCTCCTTTTTCTTCTTCATATTCCAAGGAATAAATTTTTAAAAAAAATTTTAAATCCTTTTATCATTTTAAAATTTTATTTTTTAATCAAAAATAGGATAAATTGATTTTAAACTCAAAATTTATGTTCTAATTTGATCTAAATATTAATTTACATGAAATTGAACATTTTGTGAAAAATCAAGAATCAAATTGAGTATTTATAGTAACTTTCTTTTTTTATCCGATTCCTTAAATTTATTTATGGAATGCATCATATATTATATTTATAATTCTTTCTTTTTATGTTTATTTATTGTTGACATATGCAAATATATAATTGCAACATTTTGAGGAAGCAAAGTCGTGATTAGAGAATTACATATATAAAATAAAGACCAAAAAGCTTTTAATGGAGCTATTTATTTTATTCATATAAGACAAATGTCAATTTTTTTAACATTTTTTATATTATCAATTTTTTACTTTCAATTAGTGTTTTAGCGTTTTAATAATTAGACTTTCAGAAAGAAAATTTTAATTAATAAAATGTTTAAGTCATTATAATGTCATTTTCTAGAAACTAAACACTCTTTTTATTAAAAAAAAAAAAAGAAAAAAGAATGACGAGTGTGTAAATTAGTCAAACATCATAAATTATTAAAAGAATAATTATATTTCACACGACATCAGGGGTGGAGTTTACTAGTATGCGCTGGCAGCAGGTATTTTCTAATTCGCATTATTAGGGATATATACGTAATCGCAATTGAACTGTTAAGGCAAGAACAATGAGAAGAAACGTTATATTTCTACCTAAAAAAATAAATAAATAAAAACATAGAATTAAAATGAATGCATTACTTCACTAAAATTTTTTGATACGTGGTCAGGTCCACTATAAATCAAACCAATGAAAATATAAAATTTTTAAAGATTATTCACATTTTTATCCTTTTTTTTCCCCTAAATGGTAAAAAGTGTTTTTATTTCAAAAGTAATTATTCTTTATTAGTTTATTCCACGAATATATCTATATATGAGGCTAATCAATGTAAAATGGTTTTGAAAATATTCACAATTTGAAAGTTGAGTGTAATTAGCAAATAATATAGGACTTTTTTTTGTTCAGTTATTCATATTAGCTGATAGTTGGTAGCTGGTGACTAATAGCTTTTAGATGATGAATATTGTGCTAAATTTTTAATAGCAATTACTGTTAAATATACAATCCATTAAGGAAATAATTATTTTTATACACCATGATGTATTATATATATAATTTTTTAAATTTTAAGGTGAATATATTATTTTTATTTTAATGTGTGATGCAAAATTATTTTTGAAAAATATTTTATGCTTGACTGGTTTATAATTGATAGTAAAAGGAAAAAAATATTTGTTTATAAATTTTTGATAGTAAAAGAAAAGAATATTTGTTCATAAATTTACATTTGAACACAAGAGAATATTAAAAATTAAAAATATTGATACCTAAAATATTTAAAATTTTCAATTCTATTTATAAAATATTGAACTTTTCAATTTTTACTCTTTTAAATTGTGAAAATTTAGGTTTAGTGAAATAATTTTTTTTTTCTTTTTCATACTGAGTGTAATTCTATAGTTATAAGTGAAAATTCTAAGTGAATATTTCAATGTCCTTTTTTTATTATTTTAATATAATTGTTAATCAAACAAATATTTTTACTGAACACTTTTGCTTTTAACTGCTATTTAAGCAGCTAATATCTAACCGCTAATAGCTACTAAAATAACTAATAATTATTAAAACATTTAACAACTACTAGAGCAACTAAATTTGCCAAACAAACCCTAGGGAGTGTTCAGCAGTAGCGTTTAGTGTTTTGAACTAGTTAAAACACTATTTCTCTAAATTATTATGTTGAGTAACTTGATATATAGAGTAGTTTTCAAAGGTCTATGGAGTATTTTGCAAATGTTATCTTATCTAACTTTTAACGTTTCACTCTTTTTACTAATTTTTTTTTTACAACTTTATCCTTATCCTTAATTAATATAAAACCCTTCTATTATCACATTACATGTTTAATTATCTATATGTTTGGCTTATTTATATTTGATAGTAAAAGAAAAAAAAAATTTATTAATATATATATATTTAAATTCAAACAAATATTAAAAATTAAAAATGTTGATCCGCTAAAATATTCAAAATTTCCCATTTTATTTATAAAATAGTGAACTTTTCTATTTTTGCTCCCTTAAATTTTAAAAATTTAGTTATAGTAAAATCATTTTTTATAATGAATTTAATTGAAAATTCTAAGTGAATATTTCAATATCCTTTTTTGTTATTTTAAATTATTGTCAATCAAACGGCTGTTTTCATCGAATGTTTTCGCTTTCAACCAGTATTTAAATAATTACAACTAGCCACTAACATCTACCAACTAACAGCTATTAGAAGAGTTAATATTGTCGAATATGCTCTTAACCTTTTTATAAAATACTATCTTAACCTTTAAAAACTAATTCAAACGCTACGTTATCAAATACTATAAAAATATAGCCGTTTAAGCTACTTAAAAAGTTGTTGATTAAGATAACTTAAAATAATGTTAGAATGAATCAAGTATATCAATACTAGTTATATTCATTCCAATACAATTTTAAAATTTTATGATCATAAGCTTTTTCTGTTTGCATATTTATATTCATTATATAATTAGTTGAAAATATATTTTCGGATGATTTTCAGGGCAAGCTTGATTTTAATTTGGACAGAGTTTTAAAATCTGCTTCCATGGAGGATAAAACAGTAATCCTAACAACATTAAATGAAGCATGGGCAGAACCTCACTACATTTTACTGAATTTTACTAGTGGTCCCAAATTAAGTTTTTTTTTTTTTTTTTTTTGATCAAAAACAGCTAATACCAACAACATTAAATGAAGCATGGGCAGAACCTCACTAAACAATTTTAACTGAATTTTTACTAGTGGTCCAAATTAAGATTTTTTTATTTTTTTTTTTTTCATTTCAAACGCTTAATTTGAAGTTGGGTTATAACTATTAAAAAAGAAAAAAAAAAAAAAGAAAAAACAATGAAAATGGAGTGTTCCAGAGATTGAAATAATAATAAAATTCGAATATAATTAAAAACTTCATTAAAAAATTAGTTTAGGCCTGTTCCTAGTCTTTTATAGCGTTGTTTTTTTTTTTTTTTTTTTTTTTCATTTCTAAACCTTAATTTGAATTTGGGTATAACTATAAAAAAGAAAAAAAAAAGAAAAAACATGAAATTGGAGTGTTCCAGAGATTGAATATAATAAAAATCGAAATATAATAAAACTCATTAAAATAATTAGTTTAGCCTGTTCCTAGTCTTTTCATAGCGTTGTCATTAGAGAGAATATCAAAAGTAGATACTCGTTCCACCATTCATTAGCCATTAGTTGACTTAGTCATTAGTTGACTTACTAAAACTCTACAAGTTTCATTATAAAAAAAAAAAGTTCAGAAAAAACAAGATCAAACGAACATGACGATGAACAACTTATCATCAGGAGCTCCTCTCGACATTGAAACCAAGCAGCCATCGTCGCCTTCTTCTTCTTCTTCTTCTTCCTCAACTCCATGGAGAAATCATCATATAACCACCGGCAGAATTTCAGTTCTACTTGTTTTAGTAGTTGGAATTTCATGCCTTGGTTTATACAAGTCGGCCAATCCTTTTGGATCTTTTCCTCTCTCTCTTCATTTTGCGTCTTCTTCACTTCCCATCACCAATAAATCCGTCTCTCCGGTGAGTTTAATTTCCTCTGTCCAATTATTCTTTTCTTTTGTTTCACTTGCTAATTGCTTGTGCTTTTTTACATCTATACAACTTGTTATTGATATGTGAATTTAATTTTTTTTTATATAAAAAATATTTAAAATTGCCTTTCCTGTAAATGTGAACGTTAATTTATAATAAGTTCATGTTTCACCTGCACACTTACTTATTCTAAATCATAATTTTCAAATTTAACCATTAACTCCTAAACTTTTACTTAATATTAAATTTCGTTTATATTTTAACTAATTTAGAAATTTATTTGAGTTTATGATTAATTTGTGCCATTTTTGACCAAAAAAATAGTATTTTTTTATTTTTAAAAATAATAAAAGTTATTTAAAAATCAATAATTAGAAAAAATAAAACATGTGGAAATTGAAAACCGTTTGCTTTTTCTGCTTTTTCTTCTTCATAAATTTTTTAACCAAAAATAAAACAAATATCACATTTCTTAACATTTTAACATTTTTTATATTATCAATTTTTAACTTTTTATTAGCATTTTATTACTTTAATAATTAGACTTTCAGAAAGAAATTTTAATTAATAAAAATGTATAAGTCGGTATAATGTCATTTTCTAGAAACTAAACACTCATTTTATTAAAAAAAAAAAAAAGAAGAATGACGAAAGCGTGAATTAGTAAAACATCATAAACAATCAAGATAAAGTATTAAAACAATAATTGCATTTCACGCTACATCAGGGTTGGTGTTTACTAGTATATGAGCCGGCAGCAGGCGTTTACTAGGTCACCATTATTGGGGAAATATAAGTAACCGCAATAGAACTGCTAAGGCGAGATTCAAGAACAACGAGAAGAAACGTTATCTTTCTATCTAAGAAAACAAATAGATAAATAAATAAAAGAGAAAATTATGATTTATATATTTTGTCATAATATTAATATTTCGCTGCATTTTAAAATACATAGTTTTTTCAGTATTTTTTGTCTATTATTATATACTTCCGTCAACTTTTTGTACTTTTTCATGAATAAATTATTATTTTATTCCTATATTTGTCAAAATTAACTATTTTTATCTTCATACTTACTAATTATTTTATCATTATATTTTGCAAAATTAATTAATATGTCATTGTATTTAACGGAAAAATGCAAAAAATTAAGAGAAGATGTGACAATGCAACAGAGGCAAAAACTAGGAATAAAACTATGTATTTTTAACTATGCATCATATATTTACAAAATACAATAATGAAATAGTATTTTTTTTCTAAACAAAAACATCGTATTTGAATGGATGCATCATCCAGTGAAACTTGCAAAGACCCATATTTATGGGTCCACTCATGAATCAAATTAATAAAAATAAATTTAAAAAAAAATGTTTCATGTTACTACTTTTTCTACTAAATGATTAGAAATACTCTTGTTTTAAAAAAAAAAAATATATTTTTCATTTGTTTGGTAAAACCATGTGCTGAGTTTAACAAATATAAATTTTTTTGAAAAGGTTGGCAATTTAAAGATTGTATTTAATTGAACGATAAAACTAATCTAATGTATAAAATAAAAACCTACTTATACAACAACTTGCTTATTAACTACTAAATTTTAAATTTATATTAGAATAAATCAAATATATCAATAATAACTGCAATTTTCTAATACAATTTTAAAATTTAATGATCATAATCTTTTTCTGTGTGTGTATATTACATTTATTATATTATATAATTAGTTGAAAAATATATTTTCCGATCATTTTCAGGGCAAGTTTGATACTGATTTGGAGAGAGTTCTAAAATCTGCTTCCATGAAGGATAAAACAGTAATCCTAACAACATTAAATGAAGCATGGGCAGAACCTCAGTCTATAATTGATATCTTCTTGGAGAGTTTTAGAATTGGGAACCGTACACATGGGCTTTTAAGTCATTTGGTAATAATATCATTAGACCAAAAGGCATATGCTCGTTGCTTAGCGTTACATCCATTCTGTTATATGCTAAACACTCAGGGCCTTAACTTTTCTAGAGAAGCATATTTCATGACCTCAAATTACTTGGAGATGATGTGGACCAGAATTGATTTTTTAGCTACTATTCTCCGAATGGGCTACAATTTCGTCTTCACGGTACACTCTTCTCTCTCTTTTTTTGGCTATTATGTTATTATATTTTAGATTAATCATCTCATAAATTCTAATTTTGAGTTTTATTTTTTTAATATCAGATTTTAATTTTGTGTTAATCCCATCTAAACCCCTGAGTTCAAGCTTGTATTTTTTTTTTTTAAAAAAAAAGTATAAATACCTAATATCAATTTTCTATTAAATAGAAAATTTTTCCTAATTAGGGTTGTGAGATATAATCCCAACACTTTTCATTTATTTTTCTAAATGTTGTTATACTTTTAAAAGAAATGGATTTGAAGGGAAATAGATGAAATACATTTTGAATGTGTTTAGGTATGAAATTTTTTTTTTATTATTCATTAGAAGTCCCAATGAGCTGGAATAATACGATGGACTACACAATAGGAGTAACACTCTCCTTAATTTACTAAATTGGTGAAAACTCTTATAGTCAGGAGGACTCAAACTCAAAACCTCTCAATCCTCACACTAATGAGAAAACCAACATAAATAAATAAACAAACCACAATATAAAATTTACATAATTCATTCTCACATTAGATAATTATAGTGATTTGGTTATATTTACATATATGTCATCATGCACTATATTCATAACAGTTTAACTCCATACGTTTCCAAACACTTATCACATCCCTTAACAAAACCATTGATTAGTTTAAGTTACAATAAATTACTGAGTCAATTAACTATACTACCTTTAATTTATTTAAATTACAATAAATTATTGAAAAATTGAAACAATCACTGTACAAAGAGTAAAAATGGAAAAACTAATTTATTATTTCTGAAATCTACAAATGGGAAGAGGAGTAAATCATTGTACTTATAGTACTTGCAAACCCATACCTAATTGCAATATAGTAATGTAGTTTGTCCCTCTCATTCTTCTCTAAATATTTACTATTTCAATCTTATTACATTGACGCCATCACCATTATTACTTTATGGTACCACCATAGAGTTCGCCTCCTCAAATTCAACCTCAATTAGGCATAAGGATTTATAAGGTTTTGACTCAAATCCTAATAAGTCTCCACCATGACTGAAGATTGGGTGTCTTCAATTATCATCGAACTTCTATACTTGAGTTTAACATGAACATACCATTTCCACACTTTTAATTATTGTATAGGCTAGTGTTATAAATATAAGAATTCGTCGTTTTTGGTCAGGACGCTGATGTAATGTGGCTTCGAGATCCATTTCCACACTTTTACAGAGATGCAGACTTCCAGATAGCTTGTGACCATTATTTAGGTAACCCTTCCGACCGAAATAATCAGCCAAATGGTGGATTTAACTATGTCAAATCGAATCCTCGAACGATTAAATTTTACGAGTTTTGGTACTCCTCTAGAAAATCTTATCCAGGGTTGCATGATCAAGATGTTTTGAATAAGATCAAACATGATCATTTCATTGACGAAATTGGACTACAAATAAGATTTTTGGACACAGCTTATTTTGGTGGATTTTGTGAGCCCAGCAAAGATTTTAACTTGGTATGCACAATGCATGCAAATTGTTGTTTTGGTTTGGAAAGTAAAGTTCATGATCTTAGAATTGTGCTTCAAGATTGGAGAAGATTTATGTTGGCCTCTTCAAATTTAAGTTTATCTTCACCATTCTATTGGAGAGCTCCAAACAAATGCAGGTAAATTTTTTAATTATAATAATTAACAACATTAAAAAATTATTAAACCTTTTATTTTAATTAGCTTAAAATAGCTAAATCTTTTTTTTTTTATTTTAAAATATATTTACTATCAAAACATATCAAATCAATTTTTATTTTTAAACAAACATTGAGTTTAATTGACCAAAATTAAAAATTATCTTAATTAAACGATGAAATGATTTAGTCCTAAATAAAATAATTTTTTCCTCAATTTTCTCAAACTAAAAATCTTTTTTATTTCAATTCAAACTGAGTTGGGTTGTTTAATTTGATTCAGCTTTACCTCTACTCTATGTATAGATTTTAATTTCTAATATTATCATTTGTCTTGTCAATACTTATTTATTTTGTAATTTCAACGAATTTTGAAAGTGTGTTTATCAGAAAAACTTTATTTATTTATTTATTTATCTTCAGAACTTTTTTCCCTCTAAAAACATAATATGACAATAAATAGTTGTAGATTAATCTATAAATCTTAGACATAGTTTTTTATTGTGAATTTGTAAATTTTATTTTTTATTATATGTTATGGATTAATCTGTAATTCAACAGTTCCATTATTGAGACACAAATAGTTTTATTTTTTCATTTTATTATTTCTAAAATTGTCCATTCATACAAATTCAGTCTCAAATCTTTCCATCCTCCCAAATTGCCGGAGAGTAATTGAACAACGCAATAACCATCCTCTCACTGCAAGGACAATTGGATGACGGTAAGAAACCTGATGTTCCTTAAAACAATAACATCCATTGGCAAATTTTATTTTATTTTTCGTTACATAGTTCTTGCAAATAGAAAGATAAAAAAAATTCCATTTCTTTTTGAAAATAATAATAATAATGTGATAGAAATATATAAAGTTGTACTGAATTCATGTATTGAAACTTGAAATTTTAAATTGTTTTATGCATTTGAAATTTAGGATTTTTAATATTAGAAATTTAAATCAAATTATTCTCCCTTTATCATATAACTCTTTTTTTTTTTTTAAGAACTTTGTCACATGACTTTTGTTTTTGTTTGACCCCAATGACTTGTACACAAATTGAGAAATTTTAATTAATGTAGTAAACTTATAATTTTTTATTTATCTTTTCCTAATATACCCTTATGTTAATATTTGTTAATTCTCAAAATTGAGAATTGAGAGCATTTTTTCATTCTAAATCTCTTTAATACCTTATCAATGTAAGTTCTTTGAGATAATCCTAACAGTCCTTGTGATTTATAACAGAATAATCTCTATTCCAATCACAAAGGATGCATCTCCCATATCTTTCATTTCAAAATTCTTAGAGAGAAAACCCTTTACATCATGCAACAACCCAACATCATAACAGATAATCTCTATTTCAATCAACAGAAGGATGCAGGATGCATCTCCCATATCTTTCATTTCAAAATTCTTAGAGAGAAAACCCTTTACATCATGCAACAACCCAACATCATTCGCAGCAAGAAGAATGTCATCGACATATAGGACTAACATAATGAGCTTCATATAAATACACCGATCAACAGTGTTTTCTATAAAACCATATAAAGTGATGATATTATTAAACTTAAGATACCATTTACGGAAAGTTTGCTTCAGTCCATATATTGACTTCTTTAACTTACACACCAAGTTTTCCTTTTCTGTGACCACAAATCCCTCTGGTTAGTCCACATATACTTGCTCCTCTAAGTCACCATTAAGAAAGGCTGTCTTTACATCCATTTGGTGAAGCTCAAGATCATAATGAGCCACCAAAGCCAAAATAAGCAAAATATTCTTAAAAAGAGTCCTTTTTTAGAAACTAGGAGAAAAAGGTCCTATTTAATAATAATCAATGTCATCCTTCTGAGTGTAACCTTTAGCAACAAGTTTGACCTTATATCTTTCAATGTTGCCCTTAGAGTCCCATTTGGTCTTGAAAACCAATTTACAACCAACTTGTTTTGACCTCTCAGGCAACTCGACCAAATCCCAAACTTGATTATCACTCATTGATTGGATTTCTTCCTTCATGGCATTAAACTACTTTTCAGAAGTATCACAATTCATGGCTTTCTGGAAAGAGACAAAGAGACTGGGTCCTTATCAATGCTCAATTCACATTCATGCTCAAGTGAATAAACCACATAATCACTAGAAATAGTTGGCCTTCTTTGCCTTTGTGACATCCGTAATGCTATTTCTTGTGAAACCACTTGATCATTCGTGAATTGTTCATTATTGCTGGTTCATCATTTATATGGTCATTTTGTGGGTTCGAAATGTTGTTTTGTTGTTCAACCATGTTGTTAAACCGTGATACAACAATTGGAACAACAACCGAAGAAGAGACATTAGGAAAATCCATCTGAGTTGGATTTTCAATCTGAATCTCGAGTTGGATTTTCAATCTGAATCTCTTGCACATTCACCTTATGTGGTTCACTGCTCCCACTAATTTGGCCATTTTCAATAACCGAGCATTACCAGACTCAACAAATCTCATATTATGGTTAGGACAATAAAATCTGTACCCTTTTGACTTGTCAGGATATCCTAAGAAAAATCCACTAACTGTTCTAGCATAAAGCTTCTTTTCATATGGATTATATATCCTTACTTCCACTAGGCAACCTCAAACATGAAGATGCCCAAATCTATTGTTCATAGAATTTGTTTGATAAAAATAGATAATAAGCGGAAGCGTACCTTGATCCATAACAGCAGATCTATATTATGGGTTACCTTGTTGCGGCAATTCGATTCTCACCGTAACAACAAATCTAATCTATGTTTCTTTCCTCTGGCCCTTTTGTCCGTAAGTTTTTCTCTCAATGGTCAGAGAATAATAAACAGCTTCTACGGTTTATTTTATGAGATCAACAGCTACAGGAGTTTCTTTTATGAGCTCTCTAAAACAAGCTATCACCGTATGTGTTTGAAGCAGCCGTCACACTCTCTATTTTGTTTTCTTTTCTATATTCTGTGTTAACCGTAAACTGTTGATCCCTTTATCTTTTATAAGGCAAAGGAAGAGTATTAAAACTCTAACTAGCTCTTATCCATTAAGCCCAATAACCATCATCTTGGGCCACTTTAATTAGAACCAGTCATTTAATCACATGGGCCACATATAGATTATTAAATAATCTAACATGTAGAGTCTATTTCTAAAACTCAATCATCTAAGTAATAAATCAAACTATATAGTTAAATATTTGCCAAACACTAGTGCTTACAAACAAAATGACCCAATTTTTTATGTCTGACGACTTGACCTGCAAACCCACTATAGTGCTTACAAATGTGAATTACCATTAGTCGGTGCTTGAACCAATTTTAATAATCTGTTGCACTTTAATCCCCTTTTTTTTATTAGGTTCTGTTTTACAAACTTTGAACTTTCTAATCTATTAGTAATAATTTGTTTACTAAACTAATCTAATCTATACATTAAAGAAGTAGTACTATCTCATTTGAGACAATATGATGCACTACCTTAGAAATCGCAAGGAGTTCTGCAGCTACTAACTTTTTAGGACGATTGTTATTGGGTTCTTGAGATATAATTCTGGTTTGTTCTAGAGGAGAGAAAGGTTCTTCAATCCATTTATGGGTAGAATGAAGAGTGAAACCAGTAAAAGGAACTTTGAGAAGCTGACCAATCTTTATAGGTTTTAACACAGACTTTTTACCATTGACATAGCTAAGTAGAATGAGGGGTTTATGTGAAGTCAAAGGTTGAAGATTGGCATAGAAATCTTTGACTATCATCTCATGTGTGGGACCATCAGAGGTAATCAAATGAAGCCTCCTTGTTTTCTAAAGGGTTCTAAGAATCCATGTCGGATGAAGTGCTCAACATCATCTACAAGACAACCGGGGTGAACAGAACGTTTAGCAAAGGCCCTAAATGCTTCAAAATTTCTGGTTATGATAGGGAAGTCAAAATTAGAAAAGGGAAGAGAAGAGGAGGTACTACTAGTGCCCTTACGTTTTGGAACCATAGTTTAAGAGTTCTAAGGCGAAAGAAAAAGGGATTAACAAAAGCCCAAGACAAATGAAACCAATGTATTATAGAAGAGCCCATCCACCAGCATCTAACAATACATCAAATGCCAATACAATATAGTTCCATATACAACACAAATAGTCACAACCAAACAATAGCAACAGTCACAATGATAATCAATAATCAGCAGGTATTGTAAATAATAAAAGTTGCAGCAGAGATACCAGGCAAAAATGGGTTTAACAAAGGAAGAAAAATCCGTTAAACAACTAAAACGAAAAAAAAAAAAAAAGGCCAGCCAAGAACGGAGATCAGGACAAAACAAATACTAATAAATAATTTTCAAGCAAAACTCTACTTTAACGTTACCCAAAAACAACAACTTAAAATCAGTAGAGCAAATGAATATTTCAGTTTTGAGAATTAAATTTTAATGGAATTGAAAAAACCCCAAAAAGAATATTGGAGTTCCAATTTTTTGAGAGCACAACCTTAATGGCAATGAACCTTTGCTGCAGAAATTCATATTTAGATATAAAACAAATGATAATATAAACTAAGTTCCAAGTAAGAAAGAAATTCATATTTAGATATAAAACAAATGATAATATAAACTAAGTTCCAAGTAAGAATCATCTATAAATTCAGAAGTAAAATTTTAAGCAATAATAATGTCAAATATTTCATTAGTTGATTAATAATTAATAATATTAGAAATAAAGTCAGGTTCCTTCCTTCTATTTTTCATAAGGCCAAGACGGGGCTCTTCTCTTACCTTCCATTTGACAAGTATTACTATTAAAATCAAGGTATTCATTTCCAGCAATATAGAGCATAAAAATCAAGTTTCAGAGTGTAAGAGAGCAACAGACAACAAACTCGGGTTTAATTCATAAAATGCAGAAAAGGTAGGAAAAATACAGCAACAATATAACTCAGAAATGAATAAAGGAGAGAATCTGAATTTTTTTTAATCAAATTAGATAATCAAAAAACATTTATGTTAAAGAAAAACCAATGCCAAAACGAAAGAACTATCCAGTAGAATAAGGAGAAAAAAATTAAAGATAACGCTATACCTGAAGAAGAGGCATAAAAGCAGAAACAGAGTGGAGAGAAAGAGCTATGGTGGAAAGATAGAGCACCAAATCTTGGCTTGCTGAAATTCGATAAAATACATAGGTTTTCGAGTAGAAATTGGATTAGGTTTTAGGAAGGGAGACAGAAGGCGTTGATGGAGAAAACGATTGAAGAAAGTTAGAACACGACAAGGGAAAGACAATCAATTTTCTATAATGCACATTTTTCTTTTCTTTTTTTCATATCAATCAGTCCCATGTTGATGTAAATAAAACGCCTATGTCTATATATCATATCGCTATGCAAATATTAATGAAAAAAAATTTTCGTATTACTTGTTGATTTTCATACTGTGTGTGTATTTAAATATTTAATACAATTACGAACGCAATCGTACCACGTGTTGCGCATGTTGGTAATCCACGTTTCACACCCCTCAATTGTTATTACATGGAACACACTAAGAGCCAATACATAAGATTTGATTGAGGGATAAGTTTGTTTACGCGTTAATTAATTAGAAGCGAAAAATGCAATGCCACAAAAATATCATATTGCACTCAGAATGGAACGCGTAGACCCTTATTATATATGATCAACTGCAGGCAAGCAACATCTACACGTGGACAAATACGTGTCCCTATTTTCTGGTCCCAGAGATCTCCCGAAGTTTTTTAAATCAAGACTAAATTAAGAAAATCTTCAAAATCAAATATGAAATTACCAGCAACCCCTTTCCATGTCCCATTTGATACCGTTTTGTCTATCCAGAAAAATAAAAAATAAAAACGTGGGTTGAGCATTTATATTTTTTAATTAGAAATGTTTCCTTCTTTCTTATATTTTATTATGACAGTCACGAGGACGTGTGCTTTTTATTTGTTTATAATATGTTTTTTCTTATATTAAATTGTAAAATTATTCAAAGATCCAATAATCTATATTAAAATTTTTTATTTATCATTTTAAGTTATTTTTAAATTCATTCATAATTTTAGATGACTTGTAAAACTAATAGAAACTGAAAATTAACTTCATTGAGTATAAGGGCTGCTCTGCCCCTAATTAAAAAATAAATTATTTTAGTTTGTCATATAATTAAGTAAAATTATTTTTTTGGGTTTCAATAAAATTGAAAATTAAAGTTGAATTATTCAAGTGATGAAAATTTTAAGTTGCAAAATCTCATTTCATTATCATTATTTTTTTGAAGAAAGCATAACAACTTTTATGAATATTGGAAAATTCAGTAACAAACAGCAATTTTAGCTGTTAGCTATTAAGCATCTTAACTATTTCAGATGCTAAAAATTCAACTTTAAATTACTTTTCTATTCCACTTTAAGTAGCAGGTGTCATTATACGGATCAAATAATAAATATTCTTCTTTAGACGGTCCACGTGAGATTAGGCGAGCTTGACTTGTCTTCGTTTTCTCAATCTATTGCTGTTGTTAGCTCTTTTATAACACATTAAAATATAAAAATAATATTCACACAATTTATTTATACATCCTCAGATATATCTTTAATGGTAAATGTCGAGTATTTTTATACCATTTTGTTGGTGGAGTTCGGTACACTTTGTCACGATCATGTTCACGGATCAGACAAGCGTTAAGGTTCAAATAAACTTAAAGCCACCGAACCTGTTGTAAGCTTAAACTATAAAATTTAATTATATCAATGTCTGTTTCAAATATTTAACTCATATTATCATGCACCATAAATCTCATAATTTTATTATTCTTTAGCCCAAATATAACATCTTAAATAATTTATAGCCCAAGCCCAAATATAATCCAATATATATATAATATAGGCTAACAGATTCAAGCATTTTCATAAATGATTAATTAAACATCCTCATCAGTTTACTGATTTTATTCCTACAACTGCGGAATTCAATATCAAACAGAATAATTAGATTTTGTAAACTCACAATTACACTTAAATATTTTCTTTTCTAGCTTTGCGGTGAAGGAAACAAAGCTTTAACTAGGGTTTATGAGAGTCTACTTCCTAGTAAGTTAAACAAAACATGTGAGTTTTATAAAGAATAATAATTATTGTACCCCACACGCATTCACACAAATGTGTAAATAATTAAATCTAATCATCCGACTAGTTATATGATCACGGAGACAGTCACACAAATGGCATCGCAACAATACTCATAAATATTTACACCTTCACATAATCACATCACGTGGAAATTGGTCTGTGGCATCATCGAAACCCTTGATGAGCCGTCCTCCCACATCTATCCTCTCATAACGTGTGCACTAAGGAGCCGATTCCCCTATACATGGCCGATCAGTCTAATCCTCACTTGACCAGCCATCTCATTGTTTTTCCATTCTCTCTTTTCTTTTCCAAACCAATTGGAGGCCACACTGTGCTTTTCCATATTATCCATATCATATTATCAGGTGCACACAGGCACCAATCTCCCCATACCTGGTCGACGGTCAAATTCCATATTTTCATCATTTCCAAGACCGTCCTCACAAACCCATGGTGAGCCACTTCATCCCAACTCCACACAAACAAAGTATAACATTATCACAACACAATTAATCAAACATTATAATTAAATGCAAGCATGATAAACAATTAAATATCATGATGCAATTGCACAACTAGACATTCATATTTAATTACAATTAAATAAAGGAGTAGTAATTAACAATATATTATAATAATTGACAATTAAATATCATGATGCAATTGCACAACTAGACATTCATATTTAATTACAATTAAATAAAGGAGTAGTAATTAACAATATATTATAATAATTGACCTTGGAAAATAAACAAATAATTAAATAATAAAATAATTAAAGAACTTTATTTATTATATATCAAGTTAAAGGATTAATATGAGTAAATCTATTAACTTATTTATTAATTATGATTAGCCTAAATTCAGTCAAAATTTTGGCAAAACCTCCCTAAAGTTTAACTAAACCACAATTTAACAATAAAATATCAAAGCCCATCTATCGGACAATTCACATCAACTCATCCTATCCGCCATAACCATATTCAATAATCATTCGTTTACTCAATTCATACAGTCCATCCATCGGGTAATCAATCCAACCAATCTATCCACTTCAGACTACCTGTATTATCCACCACACTCACATATATACACTTAATAATTTCAAATCAATTAATTAACAATTTATATTAACCTACGAGCATGTTCCAATGCTATTTTTAATTATTCTATAACTAGTTACTTGTCTAAACCTTAAATTATAACACCTCCTAACTTTTTTTTTAATTAAAATTCCTAAATTAACTTACATAAATATTAGTTAGGAATTCTTATTTCTATATCAAACCTTCTAGTCATAACTATTGTTCATGAAATATATTTAACAATATTCAAAATTAAATTGCATCTTACAATATGCCACTAACTAAAATATTCAAAATTAAATTGCATCTTACAATATGCCACTAACTAATTCCTAGCAAGAATTATATCTGATTAATTATTTATTCGAATTCAATTTAATTTAATCAAATAATAATTTTAAATTTAGAATTTGTACTAAAAATGGGGAATTGGTCTTAGCATGTATCAATTGAGAATCTGGCGACGATTCCATGATCAACGCAAAGAGAAGAGGATTCTGCCTCTTCAGACCCGCTGAAGTGTTGCCGGCCGGTAGTCGGACGTCGCCGCCGTCGCCATCCATGGTGGCTGGGAGATCACACCTAGTCGGCCACTTCACGAGGCTTGCACCATTCTGCTCGAAATTTCATGGGGAACTTAGATTTGATGTCCGTTCGTCGAGTCAGTGGCCAGTTTGGCCGGAACGAGCGTTGACGGCTGCTTGGTACGCCATCAATGGTGGTTTCACCATTTGAGTCCTATCGTTGGAACTGAAGGGGGGGAAAATGTTTAGGTGACCAAGAGGAGTCGATTGGAGGTCTCCTTGTTGACTGCCTTTGCTGATAAAGGCGAGAATCACCGAAAAATGTTACCGCACGGTGTTGCACGAGGTCTTGTCTCGACCCTTCTCGTTTCAGGAACCATTTCCACGAAGCAAAGCCACAGATGCTTTCCTCTTGATGTGCTCTCTGATTTAATGTCAAGGCTCACTGGATTTGGTGGCCGAAGGCCAGAGATTGGAGGAGAGGCTGAGAAGAACGCACAGGAGAAGAAGAAGAAGAAGAAGAGAAAAAGAAAGAAGAAAGGCGGTTCTAGAGAATTCTGGGCCGTTCCGGTTCGATTCGAATCGGTTTGGTCCAAATTAGCGATTCGACTCGGTTTCCACTTGGTTTATGGGTTTTTCACTTGGTTTTCGAAATTTTAAGCTAATTAACGGGTCTGATTTAACAACAATTAAATATTTTATTGTATAATCTCATTGGTCGAATTTAAAATTTAGTTTTTAAATAAAAATTTTACGAAATTAAATTTTTGAGTCGTTTCATCTACCATGGAGTTTTGTTCTGTTTCGTGTTTCTTCATGTTAAAGAGTTTTAAATGTGTTTGCATTTTTTCCTGATTTTATAAATATAAGGTGGATTTGATCTTTTTTATTACGTATTTCAGATCTTTAAGTGCAGATAATATTTTCTTTTGTAATGACCAATTGAGCTTTATAATATGGTGTATTCATCATTTGGTAATTTCAACTCTTTTTTAACATATCAAATATAATAAATTTAAAATGAGTACAGTTGTAGAGAAATTTTTTTACCCAAATTAATAAAAGATCAATATATGTTAAATTATTATAGCAGTGGCAAGGCGGTAGTTTTAATGAAATTTAAGGGGATATAATTTTGGTTTCAGCCAATACGAGTGGAACGCTAATCTGTAAGATGACATTATAAAATTAGTATAATTTTAGCAAAGAGACGCCTACCAGATTAGACTAAGACCAAACAATTTTATATCAAATATAAGAAAGAGGCTCGCAATTCTCAATCATCTCTCAGCCATCCCTCTTTTTATATCTCAGTCAAGAGTTTCGTATTTAACTCTAGATCCAATTATTCGCAAATCTTTGCTTATTTTTGTTTGATTGTTCCCTGAGCTGTGAAGAAGATGGAAGCAGCAGCGTCAGGATCTGTTCTTCGATCCGCGATTGGGATTTGCAGACCTACAAGTTCTGTTGGGAGACCACTGTTCTTGGCCGCCAGTCCTCCCGATTCTCTGCGATTTTCTATTTCATATCACTTCCCAGTTAAGGTACGTTGGATTGGGTTTAGGGTTTTGCTATAATTTTTCTTTTCGAGTCAAATTTATCTGCGTTAATCTCTCATCGCGTGATGGGTTTCGCTCTTTTGTTTCTTGAAATATTAGATTCTATATTTGTGTTTTGGAAATGGTAGATGATAAATATTTGGATATTGTATGCTGGAAAGGTGTTTGATAAATTTTCTCTTTTTTTTTTTTAATGAACAGCAGCATTCGTATTCAGTTTCATATGGAAAGTCAGGGAGAAACAAGAGAGTGGGTTTTGGAAGTAGGAGATGTACGGTAGTGAAGGCATCATCCTCATCTTCATCCTCACCATCTTCGGATTCTGGTGGGTCTCTAGCTCCAATAGCCCCACTTCAGATGGAGTCTCCAATAGGACAGTTCTTGTCTCAAATCTTGATGAGTCACCCACATCTTGTACCAGCAGCAGTTGAGCAACAGCTTGAACAACTTCAAACTGACCGTGATGCAGATAAAGAGAAGGAAGAACCTTCTGTTACTGGCACTGACTTGGTATTATATAGGTTAGTTGCATATTTTTTGTAGCATAACTGTGGTGTGTGGTTGATATATTTCATGTCAAGAATCTAACTGTGGCTTTTTTTCCCTGAAATTTTAATAGGAGAATTGCGGAGGTGAAGGCTAATGAAAGGAAAAAGGCTTTAGAAGAGATTTTATATGCCTTGGTTGTGCAGAAATTTATGGATGCCAATGTTTCTTTGACACCCACAATAGCCCCCTCTTCTGCCGACGAATCTGACCGGGTGGATACATGGCCTGGCCAAGATGAGAAACTTAAGCAACTTCACTCTCCTGAAGCATATGAGATGATTCAGAATCACCTTGCTCTCATTTTGGGAAACAAGATCGGAGATTCTACTACAGTAGCACAAATAAGCAAACTAAGAGTTGGACAGGTCTATGCAGCATCTGTGATGTATGGGTACTTCCTCAAGCGTGTTGATCAGAGGTTTCAGCTTGAGAAGTCAATGAAAATCCTTCCAAATGTAATGGATGAGGAAGATGATAATTTGCAACAAGCTGCAATGCAGGATATGAAATCTAGTGGTGGAGAGGATGCCTTTGAAGCTATGTCGTCCCATCCAGAAGGCTTGTCAGCTGGTGGTATTAGTCCTGGGGGTTTTGGCCATGGCGTAAGGGCCTCTCGACTTCGAAGTTATGTTATGTCCTTTGATGGAGAGACACTCCAAAGATATGCAACAATAAGATCCAAAGAGGCAGTTAGCATTATTGAGAAGCATACAGAGGCCTTGTTTGGAAGACCTGAAATCGTAATAACACCTCAAGGGACTGTTGATTCTTCCAAGGATGAACTGATGAAGATCAGCTTTGGTGGACTGAAGAGACTTGTTTTGGAGGCTGTGACTTTTGGTTCTTTCCTATGGGATGTTGAGAGCTATGTGGACTCAAGGTACCATTTTGTGATGAACTGAGCAATGCAAATTTGTTCCAGACGTGCAACTAACCAAATTCAAATGGAGTAAATTAGAGTAAAATTAGGCTTTCACATCTTATAGGAATTGCAGTGATACCTCTGTATATAGTTTATGTGATGTATTTTCTGGTTTATGCACTGTGACTTGGGGCGGGCTATGTGAAATTCGTTTCTCTATTATATCTATGTCTACTGATCAGAAATCAGAAATTGGGAGGAAGAAAACGCGCTCATCCTTGTATCACAGTTGTAGAAAATCGTTAGCTGCAGAAGATTTGGTCATAAGTTCCATTTGACATATATTCATTGAATGTTTGAAAGAATATTGTATTATCTTTTCTTTCTTTTCTTAATCATTGTTACTGGTATTTTTACTTTTTGAGAATGAAAGCGAAAAAATATAATGAGAGCTCAGAAGAGCAGAATTTCCTTGATCCAAGGGTGATCCCCATTTTAATCATTAAGAGACAACTTAGGTGAAGATCGGCAGCAGATTGATTAGCCTGCCTACGCACATGAAACTAAGTAAAAGGCAGAATATGAGATTTGAGTTCATAAACATCCAAAATTGGAAGATCTTGACTTGTTTTCATGTGGCATTTTTATACTGTCACTTTATGCAAACAGAGGTAAACGCTAGCTTGCCACAAAAAGTCCAAGCACAGGTAGCTATGTCAACTCATCATTTATCTGATTCTATTTGGAGCCTGTTGCCATTGCAATTGTCTGCAATCCAATCTCATAAGAGCCAAAATTGCGTGTCAAGTTTCATTGTGCCTGCTGCTGGTTTTGCCAAACCTGAAGGTATATTCATGATCTTGATGCTCATAAATTATCTACAAGGAATACCAATAACCTGATGATGTGAGATGCATTTATGCTGGAAATAAAGCACATTTCTAGAATACCATATTGTCATCATAAATAGATTTCCTGCTTCAAGTGTTGCAGACTGCAAAAACCCAGAAGACTACGTTGTAAAATTTGACGACAATGGATCTGGAATTTGCAAACAGAGGGGATCTGTAAAATTTGAGCAGAAGGAAAATTATTTTACATGCTCGTCAAAAAAACTGCTATGCTTTCTGGGCATTTTATGTTTCCAGATCCGTTTCCAGTTAAGGAGATTGGAATATTGTTGATTCTTGAAGTGCTGAATTTCCGATAATTGTTTTTGGTACTTGTTCTAAGGAGTATTCTGGACCATTTTTATCGTACCGAAAGTAAATTCAACTCCCATATCAGTTTGCTGCATTTAGAATTACATTTTTGAAATAATTCGAAGTTGTTTTAGCTGAATCGAACCCTAATTGATAACAAAAGGGCACATTCATCTTTACTAACTAAACTACACTCGTTGGATAATCTCCATATGCACAATGAAGCCTATGGAAGTGAGTTTTTAATCCCCATAAGAAGCATAACTTGTTTAACCAGTAAGGTTATTGAAAAGGTCAAATTAAGTTGAATTACAACTCAAGGTTTTTTTGATGTTTAAGCCACATAACTTTTAAGCTATATGCCTATGTTCATTACATGATTGTCTTGTGCAAAAAACATCATATTGTTTCAGTTTTGCAAAGTATGGTTCTTAAATCAACATAGCTAGTGTTCCACTGACTCAAATTACCTGTGTATGTGTCCATATATATATTTCAGCCCAATTGTTTGACCGTCGTCCCAAATGAAGAAAGACGATGCAGCTGCCCAGGAACTAGATCAAATGAGCCAGTTTTTTTTTGGGTATTAGGAGAGGGAGCTTCCGAATCTAGATGTATTGCCAATTCATACATATACTTATCACTAAGCTATACTTTTGACAGAGATTTTCGTAAGTGTACGAAATCGCAACAAGTAATATAAAATGAGAAAGTATCGTACCCACAGGGATTGTATATCAAGTATCAAAATTATGTTAACCTATTGTTATTTAAACGAATAAAATGAGAAAACAGTATCGCTACCCACAGGATTGTATATCAAGTGATCAATAATTATGTTTAACCTATTGTATTTAAACGACAATAAGCAGAGATTTGTTTATAGGAAAGTAAATTCAAAAATAAAACAGAAAGAGATAAGCCAACAAAGCTTTAGGTGAAAAGAAATTTCAAAGATTTTAAACTACCTAGGATTTGATTTTCACTTTATTCTATCCAATTTATTTTCTATTAGTCTGTTTATTCGATTTTTTAATTGTATCAAGTTAGGAGAAACAAATCTACAAAATCGCACTAACAACAGCTCTGCCCTGGTGTATTGTTAGCCTATTCTAATTTCTTAGTCTAATTACCTATCTCCAATAGTGCAATCAAACATCTAAATTAATCAATCTAAGTGACGCGAACCCAACGGAAAAATAAATTTCTGACTCATGGACAAGGGTTTGGAGGAAGAGATTCAAAGAATCTATAATAATTCCCCTCTGATGGCCACCAAGATTAAAGAAGCAAGAACACCAATAATAGAGTAAAAAGAATAAGATAAAACGCCAACAAAGAATTGATAAGCTCACTTACCTTGATTCTTGATGCCAATTAGAAGAAATGTGCAATCTCACACTCTCTTAAAAACATTAACACGCCTAATTCATGAAGAAGTAGTTCTTTAATTCATTGAAATAATCTGTTGAATAATTACAAAATAAACAAGCTATTATACTAATCTAAGAGGTCCAGGATCCTTTAGAGGATTTAGGTTAGCTAAAAGGAAGTAGGATTAGTAAATTCTAAACCAAACTATGGCAGTTGACTAACAAAATCATAACAATTAAGGATTTTGAGATCTAATCTCAAATCCACTAAAGACTTGACTAAATCTAAATCAAAATAAGGCTAATTATTCAAGGGGTGAGACGAAATATTGGAGGCCCAACCAATTAGCCCAAAGCAAAAACCAAAATAAACTAACTTAAAAACTTAATGCATTAGGTTAGGTGACAAGCACGGCCTGGGTGTGCTATTTGGCGCACGGAGTGTGCTTCAATGTAGCAGTGTCCCTCGTGTAGATCAGAGGGAAGGCACGGCCAGGGTGTGCCTTATTTTGGCACGCGGGGTGCTTCATAGTCAGGAGGGGAAGCACGGCGCTGGGTGTGCTATGGCAACGGGGTGTGCTTTTCAAAGGTATGTTTGTTTTTTCCTCAGCAAGTCAGGACGACGGGCACGGGCCATGGGGTTGTGCCATCTAGCACGGGCGTCCTGCTTAACCAATTCAGTTGTTCCCATCAACATGTGCTGTTTCTAAATTAATGTGCAGAAATTTAGGCTGTTCCTTCAGTTCTTTCATAGCACTTGTTGAAAGCAAGGGTCATGAGCTCTTCTTGCTTCCTTGAATGTTGTGTTTTAAGGGGACATTGGTGGCTTTCCATCCTTCCAACATCCTCTTATAGAAACTACTCCTCTTGCACTCAAATTGGTCCATTAGAAGTGCTAATGGTCATTGCCATTTGGTTGTCGGTCCTTGTTCCCCTTGAGCTCCATAGGGTGGTGGTGGTTAAGTGGATCCGTACCACTAAGTTTTATTGGTTGTTTTGTGAATTTTCATAACCTAAGTGTCCCCTCTCTCACTTATTGAAAATTCATAACCTAAGGTCATTAACTTATGAAAACCCCCCTTGAGTCAAACCATATAGCTTCCGCATCAAGTTATTATTCTCAAGTAATTCATTACCTTTTCATATAAAAAACCCTTCTCCCGATAGTGATTAATGAAATAATTCAATTCAGGGGAGAAACTCTGCTTGGAAGCTTTAAGTTCAATAACAAATTATAAAAAAAACAATGAAAAACAGATCTAATATTCTAAATTGGAATCGAATTAAGTTACATCAAATCCCTAGTATAAGAGTTTAGATAGACATAGTAATTAAATAAAACTCAGTAATATTTGAATAAATCTTCATAATCAGTGATGAACAATAAAGAGAAAAACAAGATTAAGAGTTTAGAGATAAAAACTAAGTAACAGCTATGTGGAATGGCTTCCTTGAATCTTGACACAGATCTTAGATGCTTGAAATTTTTGAGAGAGATTTTTGAGAGAAGATACGAGATACATATTGTAGAAAGATGACTAAATTTCCATGATATCCACAATGAATAGTCTCCTCTCTATTTCATACTAAGACTTCCTACCAGGTAGAATCTGGACTCCTGTTTACGAAAGCAGAATCCTATTTAGATACAAAATCTTCTTTAGGAGATCATGGACTGTTGTTTAGGTTTTGGATTTTTCCCTTAGTTAAGGACTCTTTTCTCGTCCTAATTATGTCTTAGATCTTGTTTAGGCACGTTTAGGACAAATATCCGAGGCGGGCCCATGTGAGAAAAAGTCCTAATTAGGTTTAGATCTTGTTTAGCACGTTTAGGAAAATATCCGAGGCGGGCCCATGTGAGAAAAAGATTTGCTTGCGTTTTTAGCTCAAGTCAGGTCTGCCTTTATAGCACAGGCATGCCATATAGCACGGCTTGGGCGTGCTCGAGTCTGGAACTCTGGATGGTTGAGCATGGGTCGTGCTATGCAACATGCTCAGATGAGTCTTTATGGCACGGGCGTGCGCCTTAGCACGGGTAAGGCGTGCTTGTCTCTGTCTTTCCAAGATAGATTTTGCCTAGCACGACTTGAGTTTCTTTTGGGCACGGGCGTGCCATGTAGCATGGGCTAGCCGTGCTCGCTCTTGACTCTCCACTTGATTTTCTTTAGTATTTAGCACGGGCGTGCTAAAGTGCATGGTCTGGGCTTGCTTTTTTGGCTTTGTAATACTCTTTTCTGTGCCAAAACCCTGCAAATTTTCTTCAGATCAAGTGGATTATGATTCAAGGAAGCTTTCAACAAAATTATACTTAAAATGAATTAAAAATAAATCAAAGTGATAAAATTTACTAAAATTACTTACAAACTTTGACTAAAAAATTACTAATTAAAAACCTATACTAAAAATGCCTTATAAACAACTGACACATCATCAACAAATTTTCCCAAACTATAAACCCATTCGGCTTTGTCCTCAAGCAACATAAAACTAAAATCTTTAAGAGAAAAAAATGAATATGACAGAAAACTAGCTTACCATGGTTGGAGGATAATTATTCCATGAACCTCGTATATAAGAATATTCCACAATCAGTCAATTATTGTGAATAAAATTAATTGTTTTCACATGTCTTACTTATATTTAAGGCGAAAAAATCTCAATTTTTTTTGATAAAACACGATTTCCTTACGATTTAAAAATAGTTATAAAGGATTTTCAAACAACTAAGTAAATATTCAACTTCGATGATACGATAGGATGATGCAATAATCTTACAAGAATATCCACACCTTTAAAAAAAGTCAACCTTTAAAAATAAGATAATTGATAGTATAAATTCAACATTCCCATATGCAAGGTTAGTTGTCCCTTCTCCACAATTGAAATGCATATGATTTAGAAGATCTAAAGGTCTTTATTTTAGGTTGTAATGGGGTTTTCGGGGTATAATTTTTAGCTGATCAAAGAAAGGGAATAAAAGATAGACAAAGAGTGCAAAAGAATGTATAACATCCAGATTTCCATTCTATCAAAACTATTTGTTTTAAGGGAGTTTCTGTCTTACTAGCTCGCGACATAGAGATATTTTGGCAAGGTCTTTTTGTAATATTTTGCTAATTTCTTCCTTGCACTTAAATTCCCCAAACTTGAATTCTTTGATTGATTGCTTTTTCTATGAATTTCTTTGTGATTTGATTGCTTTTTTCTAATAGGGGTAGTGTCTATTTTTGATTTTTTTCTTTACTTAGGTTACACTTGCTAGTGTTATATTGAAATTTTTTTCCCTTTTTGTCCGCTATAATTCTAATAAAAGTCAGAATCCTTCAATTTATACCATTATTGCACTCAGTGGTTTAAGAATTGAAATTGGTTTACATTGGCTGGTTTAATAAGGGTGAACAACGTGGTTTAATGGCTAGGTTTAATAAGGGTGAACAAGAAAATTTTATAGGCTTCAAAATTGGTTGCAAAAGTCATATTTTTAACTTAGGTGGTCTAAGCTAAATATGAAGTTCAACAAAGAATGCCTAAATCATCTCTTCTGAAATGTAAGCATTTAAAATTTTGCCTCAAAGGGAATCCTAATTTGTTCTAGGAATGCCAAGGTTAAATGACTTTAGATTGAAACATGCCTATATATCATAAATTTCATAAAAATTAGTGTTTATAATCTTAGAAACAAATAGTTAAATCAATGAATCATGTTAAGTCATTAAGTCAAAAATTCACATTTAGAGCTTAAGTATACTAGAATAAGAAATCAACTAGATTCATCACTATTACTTAAATTGCTGAACAACCTTTCAAGCTCTGCACTTTATAATCATCTCCAACGCATGTTAAGCAAAATTTAAAATTTTAGCTAAAATTTTCCTTCCCCCCAATTTAATCGAAACAATTGCTCCACCAATAGTGTAACTAAAATAAAACCTTGATTTCCCCAAACTTATTGCATTTAACAGAAGAAAGAGAAATAAGAAAAGTGCGGGTAAACATTACCAAAATTGTTATTGAAAAATTACAAATAGAAGCTTGGGCGCTCGGGATTAAAAGTCATAACTAAAAGACCAACATTAAAATATTAGAGAAAAAGCTACTTAAAGAATAATAATTAGGGTCCAAATTTAAAAGCAAGAAAGGAGAAAAAATAAAAATTTCGGCACCAAAACAATCTAACTGTATGAGAACCCCAAAATCAAAATAATTAAAACAAATGAGAAAGTCAAAATCCACTTCAAGGCTCGCGGTGGGGTGGGGGGTGGATGTGGCTGTAAAAGCTGGGATATACCGGATCTGGGCAGTTGGACCCTGCTAGTGTATCCATGCGAGAGTCGCAGGCTGCCCTGATGCATTAACTCTCGAATGGAATTGAAAATCCCGGTCTCGCCCTCCCACTTAGATCATCCCGCATCCCCATCTGGGTAAGGCGTGTGTCAAATTATGTCCCATTCGAGGACATCATCCTCGCAAGGAGACTTCGTCGTTGCGACATTGCTTGGACGTCCTTAGAAGGATGGATCCAGCACCAGGAAAGGTACCTGCACCAAAGAAGAACCCACCAGCACCAGAAGTACCTGCACCAAAAGAAGAACCAAAAGGAGGCGGATTATCCTCCTCCATGTCAGCACCACCTGCGGCCTCGGCTTCCTCATCCTCATCATTGTCCTCTCGAGCACCTACAACTCGATAAACATCTCCGACCTTCTCAATCAGTTTCATGTGGATCATGACATCTAAATCTAATCTGGTACCGCGCCCTCCTCCTACACTATCATGGATCAGTCTAGCCGGGTTCCAGACTTGTAAATACCTAACAATGCGGGTCACAAAGCACCCCATCATGATGGCCCCTTTATCCACTCTAGCCACCCTCGCCCATCTTTGGCAGAGCCAATACCTAACATTCAGCAAAATTCCCTGTTCAATCGCCCAGATAAAGTATAGTTCATTCAAGCTTAAGACTCCATCACTCTCACTCCTTCCAAAAATAGTGTTAGATAAGAATTTGTGAATGTATCTCATGGCAGGATTTCTTAGTTTGAATGCCTTTGAATACCTAGGGTTATAATTAATTTCACCAGTCAAATCTTGCCATGTACTACGGTTATGAAAATCCTTAGCTACAGTCAAATCTTGCCATGTACTACGGTTATGAAAATCCTTAGCTATTTGGATTTGAGCGTTTTCAGTGGGAAATCCAAAAATATGGCTAACTTCATTCACAGATAATTCAAATGTTCGACCAAGTAGTCTAAAGAGAATTTTGCTCGGGAGAGAGGTAGGCAAAAATCGAATAAAAGATGAATAAGAACTCAAAAACTCTAAAGTTAAAGGCGCATAAACCGGATCCTTCATTTCAAGAAACTGTCCCCATCCTATACGTCTAAGTGGTTCTATCACAGCATCTCGAAGACCCACTTGCGCTAAAGCAGTTTCATCAATGAATCTATTGAATCTATTTTAGGTAAAATTAGGGCAAAGTATAGTTTTTATCTGTTACCTCTTTTCTTGTTTGCTCGGGTTCTGAAGCCTATTTCTCACAATTGGAGGGAGGAGACCGCCATCGAAGGAGTTGGACCTGGTGTGGAGGCGCGCAGGGTAGAGGACGTTCCGAGGCACTGGGCCTCATTCTCCTAGCGGCACACCGCATGGAAGCCGGGTCTGCTACGCTTGTTATACGAGGCCGTGCAGGCCATGGTGAAAGGAGAAATGGTTGTTGAAAAATTCGGTGGTGTGGTGTGCTTTCGGATTGAGAAGAAAAGGCGGAGGAAAAAGAAAGGAGCAAATTGGGGAGAAGAAGAGGTTTGACACTAGGTGCGGTGCACGATCATACGTCAGAAGACAGTAAGGTCCGGAACGCTGTTAAGGCTTATGCACTCATTTTAAACTGAGAGGCGCCATCTTTACATCTAGCGACGTGCATTCGTCCTGCCGCACGGTCGTTTCGGGCTCTCCAACGGGGGCGTTGCCTCCTTTGGCACATGGCCAAGGGACCCGTGCCTCTCTTAAATCTGTCGCGAGGATTGGTTCGGTCGCACGGGCGTGGAATTCGCCTTTTCTGTCTTGCAAAAGGAAAAAATCTCTTTCGAAGAAAGACTAAGACGTAACTCTTAGGGCTCGAACGGGAGGCGATTGCATATTTCGCCGAGAGATAGGGTACCGTCGTAGCGGAGACATTACTTTCGCTCCCCGCCTGATTCCCAAAAGAATTTAGTTTTTTATTATTTTACTATTTTCTTTTGATTTCCATGGATCAAACGGAACGGCATCCTCTCC
>NW_023591295.1:56798-102589 GCF_014843425.1 Jatropha curcas | reverse complement strand
AACGTAATTAAGCTGCAGCCGTGAAAACCAGGTTAAGTCCAACCATGTTGATTCTATTAATTTATGTGTAAATAGGCCCCTGGTTATTATTCCATGTGTTATTTGAGTTTGGGCCAGATGTGTTGTATATGGGGCCTTACTGTTTGATGAAAATTGGGAAAAGGATTTTACATAGATAGCATTGGAATAATTTAGGGCTTACTGACGGGGCCCGGGGGGCCTTAAGCTTACCTGGGCCCTAGTTTGCCGGTCCGACTCACAGAAAACGGGTCGTGAACAAAGGTGGTATCAGAGGCCTAATAGAAAGTTTCTAAGAGATTAACTGCGGAGTTATTTCTGTCCACGTTCCTTGATTAATAGTTTCTATTGCTCTTTAAGTTTTCAGCTTGATTCAACCGTATGGAAGTCCTATTTTTCAGGTTAGGCTTAATAAAAGTAAATGAATATGAATTAGGATAGAATTGTTATATTCTAATAAATTCTACTTTATGCTTTTGAATTTTAAGCTTGGGTGAAGGAATTATGGGGGTTGAATTTCAGCATGGTGAAGAATAGGGGGAGAGCACTCGACAACATGGGGCAAGATGCTCCTGATTATAACACGGAGCGAGATGTTCCTGATGAAGTCTCTTCTGGGCATTCAGTTATTCCTAGACGACGAAGACGACGAAAGAGTAAATCTGCTAGGAATGTAAATAATCAGAATGAAGGTGTCCAAGAAGGTGGGAATGAGGATAATATGGCGGGAACTCCAATTGAAATGAACACATTATTGACCGGGCTACAATAAGCTATAACAGCAGCAATGAATAATGTGTTAATGCAGCAACAATTCTTCCAAGCTCAGCAACAGCAACAGCAACAGATGCATCCACCTATGCCCGATCCAGTAGCACAACCAGTTCAACTGGCTCCACCTTCTACTGTTCCGAGGGCTGCTACTGATAACCTCTGTATGACAGATTCATTCGGTACAAACCACCCAAGTTTACAGGCACTGAAGATGCTCATTCCTTTTTGGCTAGAATAAGGGAGTTTTGTGTTGAGCTAGGCTGTGATGATGAAAGGTCCATTGTGTTTGCCGGCCGTAGAATGGAGGGAATAGTAGAAGCATGGTTTCGGGATTATATACAGCATGCTGTCACTGGGATGTCCTGGGAACAATTTACGACACTCTTTATGAACCATTTTGTGCCGGAAGGAACTAGAAGAGCCAAAATGAGAGAATTCGAATCCTTAGTTCAAGGGGATATGTCGGTGGATGAGTACGCCACCAAGTTCATCGAATTGAGTAGATATGCTCCGGGGTCCATACTTGATGAAGGCACTAAAGTATATAGATTTGTTAGCGGGCTAAATGCAATATATGCCACTTTGTTTCAGCAAAGGGATCAAGACTTTAGTGCCATTGTGGACTCAGCCCGGCAGATGGAAAATAAATACATTTTTGATGGGTTTATTTCAGGCAAAAGAGGTAACAGAACAACAACTCAGTCAGGGGATCCGAGTGTGCCAGGTATGAGCGGGTCTTTTCTTATGGGTACACAATCTTCGAGCTCTCTCTTCCAAGGCAAGGGAAGTATCAGTAGAAGGAAGGATAAGAAGAAATTTTGGCCGAGAAGGAGTGCTTATTCAAGTGGTTCTAGTAGTGGGCATAGTTCAGGCAGCAGCAGACCTAGTATACCTGCTTGTCATAGGTGTGGCAAGGCTCATAAAGGAATGTGTAATTTTGATGCTATTGTCTGTTTCAGATGCCATCAGACGGGACATTATGCCAGAGATTGCTCACTTCAGTCACGAACCGTGCCACCCCAGTCTTCCATGGGTAGTGTGTCTAGACCTCCTTTCTCTACACCGTCGGCATCTAGTACTAGATTTATTGGCCAGCAGGGCCGTGATTGCTAGAGACTGCCCATTTCCTCCGTCGCGAATATTATGCCACCCCAGTCTTTCCATGGGTAGTGTGTTCCAGGACCTCCTTCTCTACACCGTCGGCATCTGGTACTAGGATTTTTATTGGAGCCAGCAGGGCCGTGGTTTCTGTTGGTAGGGGGCCGAAGGGCCCAGGGATTTTGGGACAGAATTTGTGATTGCTGCGGAGCACAAACCCCGACTCTTCCACGTACTCAGGGGAGATTTGCTCAGGCATCTAAATGCCGTCGGTGGGCAGGATTAACGTTTTTTTATTATTTGTTTTCTTTTGAAGCGACGAGTATTATTGACCTGGTTGCCACCCATTCATTTGCATCTCCTAAGGTTTGCTGTGAAAATAACAGGAATTGCCCCAATCAGTTAGGGACTTCCCTTGCTTGATTATTGGACGCCTTTAAAAAAAAGTTTTTTTTTTGGGGAGGGGGGGGGGGGAACCTTATTTATTATTGATTTCAGTCATTTTTAAAACTGTCCTTACTTGTTTTTTGAAAGGCGTAGGGACCTTACCTGCAGATTTTAAATTATCTTAGAATGTTGATAGATTTTGATGTGCCATCTTGGGAATGGGATTGGTTAGCAAAGTAATTGATGCAGAGGTCCATTGTAAAAGGAAAGGAAATTGTTTTTTAATCTACCAGATGGCCAAGAAAACTTATTTATAGGGTGGATAAGAATATAAGCTCCTTAATTTAAATCTAATTTCTGCAAATCAGCTTCTAGAAAACTGTGAGGGAAAAGTCTGTCCAAGGGTACTTAGCGTTTGTAAAGAGGGACACCACGACAGAAAACTCGTAAAGGTTGAAAAGTGATGCCGATCGTGAATGGGAGTTCATCGATGTGTTTCCGGAAGAATTACCCGGTCTTCCTCCAGACAGGAAATTGAATTTCTGTATTTGATCTTTGATTTCCTGGCACAGAACCTGATTTTCCCATGCCACCGTATCGAATGGCACCAGCGGAATTTAAAAGAGTTTTGGGAAAGAAAACAGTTGCAGGAAACTTGTATGGATAAGGGTTTCATCAGACCAAAAGCGCTTTCGGGCCTTGGCGTTGGCTTCCAGTCCTGGTTTGTTTGAAGAAAAAAGATGGTTCGCTTCGCCTATGCATTGATTATAGCAATTGAATAAGGTGACTGTGAAGAACAAAAATACCCACTTCCTAGAAATGATTGGACCTGGTCGATCAATTGCAGACACGAGGGGCTACATGTGTTTCTTCAAAAGATTGGACCTTAGATCTGGTTTACCATCAAGCTCAAAAAATCAGAGAAACCAAGGACATCCTTAAAACGGGCTTTCAGAACCAGATATGGTCATTATGAATTCCTTGTATTGTCCTTCGGGACTCACTAATGCCCCAGCAGGCTTTCATGGATTTCTGATGGAACCGTGTCTTCAAGCCATAAACTTGGAGGACGGTTCCGTGTGTTCAAGCCATACTTGGACCGGTTTGTGATCGTGTTCATAGATGACATTCTAGTTTATTCTAGAACTGAAGCAGATCATGTTCATCATCTGAGAACTGTGCTACAAACTTTAAGGGAGCATCAGTTATATGCCAAGTTTACTAAATGTGAATTCTGGCTGGGAAGTGTAAATTTCTTGGGTCATGTGGTATCTAAGGATGGAATCATGGTTGATCCCAAGAAGATTGAGACAATCATCGATTGGCCGAGGCCGACTACTGTCATTGAAATTCGCAACTTTCTGGGTTTGGCTGGCTATTATCGCCGTTTTGTGCAAGACTTTTCTTGAATAGCAGCACCATTAACCAGATTGACCCAGAAAAATGCTAAGTTTGTATGGTCCGATTCTTGTGAAGCAAGTTTTCAGAAGTTGAAAGGGTGCTTAACCACAGCTCCGGTATTAGCGTTGCCATCAGGTGATGAAGGATACGTAGTGTTTTGTGATGCATCCAGAGTGGGGTTGGGATGTGTTTTAATGCAGCATGGTCGGGTTATTGCATATGCTTCCAGACAATTGAAGAAACATGAGCAGAATTATCCCACCCATGATTTAGAGATGGCAGTAATCATTTTCACACTAAAAATATGGAGGCATTACTTGTATGGTGTAACATGTGAGATATTCACTGACCATAAGAGTCTAAAGTATATTTTTGATCAGAGAGATCTGAATTTGAGACAGCGACGCTGGATGGAATTTCTTAAAGATTATGATTGTACCATTTAGTATCATGCTAGAAGGGCTAATGTAGTAGCAGATGCTCTAAGTCGAAAATCCTTGGGAAGCTTAGCTCACATTTCGGTTGAAAGAAGGCCGTTAATTCGGGAATTGAATGGCATGCTTGATGAAGGCCTTAACTTGGAAATTCCTGCTTCAAACTGTTTATTGGCTCATTTCAAAATAAGACCGATGCTGTTTGACAGAATTAAAGCCGCCCAAGACAGAGACCCGCAATTGCAAAGAATTGTGCAAGAAGTAATTACTGGTGGGTCAGGAGACTTTTTGTTAGACAATGATGGTGTACTCAGGAAGGGTACTCGTGTTTGTGTGCCTGATGTCGATAATCTTAGAAGGGAGATCAAGGGGCAGTATTTACTGGTGGGTCAGAGGAACTTTTGATAGACAATGATGGTTGTACTCAGGGAAGGGGTTACTCGTATAAGTGTTTGGTGTACTGCAATGTTGATAATCTTAGAAAGAGATCTTTAGTGAAGCCCACTATTGCTGCCTATAAATGTGCATCCAGGGGTTAACATACTAAAAGTATCGAGATTGAAGAAGGGGGAATTATTGGTGGACTGGAATGAAGAAGATGTAGCACGAAATTTTGTGTCTAGATGTCTCGGCTTTGTCACAAGTAAAAGCAAGAGCATCAAAGACCTTCTGGATTAATGCCAAACAAGTTTACCGATTACCGAATGGAAGATGGAAAGGATTACATGGGACTTTGTGGTTCGGGACTTTACCAGAACGCCAAGGGAGGCTATGATTCCCAAATTTGGCGTGAAATAGTGGATCGACTTACCAAGGACAGGCTCATTTCTTGCCAAGTGAAATTCTCCTATTAGTTGCTGAACAGGTTGGCAAGGTTTGTACGTTTTAAAGAAGATTAGTGCCCTTCATGGGTTCCCGGTGATCTATTTCATCTCTGACCAGGGGAAACGCAGTTCACTTCGAGATTCTGGCAGTCGTTGCAAGGAAAGCTTGGGGAACCCCGGGGACTTGTACTTTAGTTACAGCTTTCCATCCGCAGATGACGGGGCAATCTGGATCGAGACTATTCAAACTCTGGAAAGATATGCTACGGATTGTTGCGTATTAGATTTTGGCAGGATTTTAGGGACATGCACTTACCATTAATCGAGATTTTTGCCTATAATAACAGTTACCAAGCAAGTAGTCGGCATGGCTCCTTTATGAGGCCTTGTATGGCAGGAAGTGCAGATTCCTCCTAATCTGTATTGGGGAAGAGTAGGAGGAAAGGGGACCAATTTGGTGGGGACCCGAGTTGATTCAAATCACCCTCTGAAAAGGTTCCTATCATTCGGTAAACAGGATTTAAAAAAAAACGGCGTTTTGATCGGCAAAGAAGGTTCAACGCGGATTCCTAAGCAATAGAGGAAAGTGACATTTTCAAGAGGGGTGAAATAGTTCTTCCTTGAAGTGGTATCTCCTATTTGAAAGGTGTCCTACGTTTTTTGGGCAAAGAAAGGGAAAAACTAAGCTCCAAGATAAAATTGGGACCGTATCCTATAGTTGCAAGAATTGGAGAAGTTTATAGGCTTATCAGTTGGATTATTGCCTAACGAAGTTTTCTCATTGTACACCCAGTGTTTCACCGTGTCCCATAGCTACCGAAGTACCATTCCTGGATCCGGTCTCCATGTGTTTAGGGTCGCAAGAGATTCAGGTGGGTGAAAGATTTGAACATATGAAGAAATACCGATTAGGCATTCTCGATTTCCAGGAGAATTCGTTTAAACTTCGATCTTAAGGAGGATTCCTATTGTCAAAGTCTTATGGGCAAGAAATCATTTCGATGGAGGGAATGCACAAATAGAAGTTTGGCAGGTTGATATGCAAAGAAAAATTTATCCTCATCTTTTTCCTTCCCATGTAAAACGTTCTGTACTAAACAGTGACTACGGACTGTTAAATGGATTCTCTTTTTTGTTTTGAGTTTACGATCCTTCTTTGTTCCTAATATATACTGTGATCTTTACCTTGCTTTGTTTGTCAAAAAATTTCGAGGACGAATTTTTTTTAAGGTGGGGAAGTACTGAAAACCCAACCCGAAGCAATTTTTATTTCAAGACATTTTTCTAATTAAATTTATTGGGAACTGGACAGCCTGGAAAATTCATATTAATATTTTTAGTGCGAGCACTACTGAGAGACCGGAACCGAAAAATCGAAATTGAAAAAACCGTAAAAAAAACCCAAATAAAAAATTTAAATCAAGATTTGGGCCGAATCGAACCGAATCAGCCCAAACCACTTCTAGAAGCCTCTCCCCTCTATATCCAGCGCAAACTTCACCCTCCCCTCGCCATTTCTGCGCCACCTCCAGTCCACCACCGTCACTGCCACCATCGCGCCGCCACCTCTGCTCTCTTCTTCTTCTTCTTCTTCTTCTTCTTTCTTTCCTTTTTTTTTCTTTCTTTCTTTCTTTCCCTTTCTTCTTCCCTGCACTTGCGTTCGCATCACTGTCCAGCAGCTCCGGTCGAGCGCCACCGCCGTTCTCACTGCCGCTCGTCACCGGAGCAGCTCTGTCGCTCGTCCCGCCTCGTCCTAGCTCACGCAGCGCCGTCCTAACTCACGCAGCGCCACCAGATCACGCAGTCAGGCCCTCTGTCAGGTCTGTCGCGCCTACAGCAGCAGCACCAGCTTCAAGCCTCACTGCCAGCCAGCCGTTCTTTCTTTCCGCCTTTCTCCGCCACTGTTAGTTGGATCGGCCACAGGCAGTTACTGCCCTTCGATCCGGACACCGAAAAAAACTTCCCACTCTAAGTAAAAATTCAGGACAATAATTATTTAGTTTGGAGGTAAAGGTTAATTTTTAATAATTTTTAGTTTACTGAAATTAATGTTACTTTATTTGTAGTAGAATTTAATTTTATTATTGTTAGTTATTTTAAAATTTAAGTTAAATTTTTAAATTTAGTAATTGTGGAGTAGTTATAATATTCATTGTGATTAAATTAAGGAACCTTAGGTATACATTGACTAGTTATTAATGGAATTAAAGGTGTGGATTAAGGTAGTTTAAGGTAAATAATTAATTTGTATATTACTGTAATTTTGGGTTGTGTGGTTGATTGTTGAAGATTGGAAGGAGGATGGGAAAATTTTATTTTAACTTAAAAATGGCCCCGACGGATGGGGCCGTGTTAGATTTGAGTTTGGAAGATATTTGATAAAAATTGTTTGATAACTTAGCGGTGGAATAGTCCAACTTTTTTAGGGGATATTTGCTGCCGAAAATTTCGGTTAGAAAAATAAACAAAATAGAGGAGTTAGGTTTAGAAAAATTTAAAAATTGTAGAAGTATTAAATTAAAAATTCTTAGAGTTGGTTAAAGAAATATTTGGTCTGATTTAGAATTATTTTACCTCATTGCTGTGTGTGGTTAGTGTGCGTACTTTCGGCTATAGTCAGCATAAGGATCTCGGCCCGGGGTCCATCTTAGTGGCTCCTCCAGCGACAGAAATTCAAAGCTAGGAAACTTCGGCTCTCCAGCCAACTGCTTGGAAGTAAATATAAATATGCAGATCAACATTGCAATTTGATATCATTTTAATTAACAAAACTTATATATATATACTTATATATTTTTTTATGTTAAACTCATAATTATTTTTATATTGAATAGTTGTTATATTTTGATGCGGATTTTGTTGTAAATACGTTTTTGAAAAATTGTTTGATTAATTGTGCTTGGCATTAATACGTCTTTTGTTTTGTGTGGAATTGGGATGAAAGTGGGTCACCATGGGACTGTGAGATGGACCGTACCGTTTATATGGAATCCAAGATGATAACCGTCAAGCCGGGTAAATGGGAGAATCGGCCCCCCGTGTGCACCTACCGTTACCGTTACCGTTTAACCAACGGGGTTGGCTTCCTCGTCGTGCGGGCACCGGACAGTCTAGATTTGGATCGCAGCCCGCAGGGTTGGCCTCCTGTTGTTCGAGCGCTTGATTGATTCTAGATTGGATGAGTGACCACCGGTTGCTCCTTGTTGGTATGAAAAAGAAAGAGGAGGATAGAAAAAACATGAAAGGGACTGGTTCAAGTGAGGATTAGAACCGGACATCGGCCAGTATGGGGGATCGGCTCCCTGGTTGCACATGTGGAAGAGGATGAGCTAATGTGGGAGGAACGGCCTCATCGGGGGCTTCGGTGAACTCCACTGACTAAATTTCCACGTGATGGGTTTGATTGTTTGCAAGGTTGACATTGTTTGTGGGTGCTTGATGTTATTGCCATATTGATGATGATTGACTGTTGTGTGTTCATTCAGTACATTAGGGCGCATTTCGCGTGACTGTATGTGGTGTGTATTATTTATTATTATTCACTGAGTTGCAAAAACTCACCCCCCCTTCTCTCCAAACTTCTCAGGTAGTAGGAAGTTGCGGATTCAACGGAAGCTCTGCAATCTTCTCCGCAGAGTTATAAATGTTAACTTTATATTTCTGTTATGTAGTTTTGGATGTATAAATTATTCTATTATCAGAATATTATTGAACTCCGCAGTTATAGGGTTGTGCATTTAAATTGGGCCTTGTCGTATGCGTTATTTTTATAAATAGTATGGAATGTATAAGTTGAAGTAATTAGGCTTACTACGGGCCTCGAGGGCCTTATGCTTACCTGGGCCCTAGTGCTGGTCCGGCCCACGGAAACGGATCGTGACAGTTAGCCCCTATATAAATTGGATTTTGCTAGCTCCTATAAAATGAGGTTCTTAGCTCTTATAAGACACTGCGTATCACATATAGACAGCACTGTATTCCTATGACATGCCATATCTCTATACAACTACTGACTCAACCAAGTAGACCAAGGTCAATAAAATATTTATTATAATTAATTCATTTTATAATTCATTCATATCAGTGTTCATAAATAAAACATCCAGTCTCATAATTTCATCGGAATTTTTTATTACAATCTAAAAATACTCTCTTTCATAAATCCTCTTTATGTATAAAATCATATTTTTCCATACTAAACATTTCATCATAATTTCATATCCATAAATCATATATTAAACACATAATCATAATTGTTTTTTTATAATTTATTATATTCACAAAGAATATTTTATTTCATAAAACATTGTATCATGGCACCAAAAATTTATATCATCTAATTAAAATTATAATCATAGCATATTTCACATAATTACTCATAATTCACTAATAGGCACAAATTCCAAGACTATGGCACAATTCCCAAGGTACTAATATTAAGCATGGTATATCACCATTTAATTAATCCATATTTCACTTATTTTCTAATATTCTCCTAACTTCGACTTAAGTGGATCAATTAATTAATTTATTGATCTAAGAGGATTTTTAACCCAATATTTTTTTAGCTTCCTAAATTATATTAATTAGCTACCTAATTGATGTCGTAGTTATAAAATTCTATTATTTTTATTATTCCTATCATTTATCAATTAAGTACCTAATTAACTATCTATCCACTTAATTAAATTGCTACTAACCAATTAATTTATTACTACTACTAAATTATCACTGATCCTAATTAATCATCAACTTAATTAAGGCTAAATTATAATTTGGTCCTTGGAGTCCTTAGCAATTATAAATGGTCCCGCTTGGAATAAATAGACTAATGGTAGATTAAATTATCCATAGTCCACAATTAATCCCCTTTAAGGGTCCAAATTATAATGATATTCCTTAATCAAGTCCCAAATTGTTCTTTAGTCCATAGTTAATGCAAATTGCATTTGGGTCCTTATAAAATGTCATAATGGTCCTTAAAGTTCTCTTTTTTTCCAAATCCTCCTTAAGCATAGGGAAATTTCTCTTTAGTCCTTGGAACCTTTCCAAATAAGTCCATGAGTCATGAAAATATTATTTGGTATCCAAAATATATTCTGTCTCCATGTAATTTTTACATATCAAGTCCAATAATTTATTCAACCCGACTCAACTTCAAGGAGGGATGTTACCACTATTACCCATAGAAGCAGGACTTGACTATGAGGACGAACACCGGTGAGGACTACTTTGCTAAGAGAGCATTTAAAAAGAATTAAGGAACAAGAGGGAATTCCTCTAGTAAAGTTCTTTGGGAAAAACGTTCACCCAAGACTGAGTAAAAAGCCACATGGGAGAGAAGGAAGATGAACAATTGCGAACAGCAGCATCCTCCAGTTATTTTCTACACCAGGTAAATTCGAGGACTGGAATTCTTTTACGGGGGGGGGGGGGGAAGAATTGTAACAGTTCTCTGATTTTTCTTATTAGTGTCAGGTAATAGTGAATTTACCGGTCTGTGAATAGTACCATCAGTCCGCTGGATTGGTATTATTTTTAGTCCGAAAAAAAATACTATTGCATAGTTAATATTTTATTTACTATTTGTGGGAGCCATGTTTTGCATGATTAGGCGGGTAGAAATATTTTCAATGGAATAGTAATTTGGAGAGAGGTTATTGGATTAAAAATGAATATTTATTTCTAGTGTGTATATAAAAAAAAATAAATTGAGGAATTATTTTTAGTGGGAGTTAAATTTAATATAATTGGTGGAGTTAAACAATAAGTAAAAGAAGAAGTATTGAGGAAATATTTTGGGAACCATTGGATGAGATTTACTTAGGGACTTGATCTTAGCACCACATTTGGGCATTTACATTTAGCGAAGTCAAATTTGACTTGTCACCTTAAAGTTTTCTTTCTTTTTCTTCTTCTTCTCCTTCTCCATGCCATTTTTTCATCTTACTTTCCTCTTTCTTTCATTTCTTCATTTTCTTTACCTCAAATTTACCACCAAAGCTAACCTTAATTAAAACCATGGAAATAGTACTTTAATTCTTAAGAATTAAAGTACTCTTAGAAGGTTGAGATTAAGTGATTAAAAAGCAAAGACGAATTGAAATTTACCGATGAAGCAAGTTAAGTTGTGGGTTTTTGAGTTTTGTGAATTTAATAAGAGAATTCATGGTTTTAGACCATGTTATTATTGCATTAAATCCCCCAATGCTCCATCTATTTCTTTTGTCAATTTTTGATTTTTAATGTGTTGATTTCTCATACTTTTTTGAAAAGAGGTTGGGAGGAACTTCCTCAAAAGGTAAAAGAAGAAAGCTAAAGGAGTTAAGGCTTTCCAAGCTTATTCAAGCTTGTTCATAAGGTTAGGTGCAACTCGTTATTCTCTTTTCCCCTATTTCACTTGTTTAAGTTGTTTTTTTACTATGGTAGGAAAGTTTTTGAATGTATTTTGGAATCTTGTATTGGTTTTTGGTTGCAAATGATGAATTTTAATGTTTAGATATGTTCTTAGAGTGAGATTGGATAATTCATTTTTTCGGACCCCTTTAATTTACTTTCCAATATTGTTTCTGACTTCTTTCATGAAATGTCTGTAGCTCTAAATTTCTCAGCTTTCCAAAAAAACATATTTCTTATAATGTTTCTAATTTCCAAGAAACTTTTTTAGGCTTCAACTTTATTGATTTATAATACCAAAACTGGTTCTGTTTATTTGGTTTGTTTTCTTAACCTGTATTATCCGCCAATGATTGTCCCAATTTGAACCAACTTAAAATCGCCAAAAATAATGTCTTATGTTCTTCTTTAAAGTATTGTAAGCTCACCTCTTAGCCTTTCCAACCCGATTTTCCTCTTGGGTTCAATTTTGGAGATACATAAAGCTCAACTTATGGGCTGAATACACCCAAATTAACTCTGTTTGTGTCGGGCCCACATGCCTTCCACTGAATGAGTGGCCCATTTGACCACTATTTAATGACAATATTAGGTTCTGAGTTCTTCAATTAAAGGTTGTTTCCCTATATTCTTTGAGACTTCTCTTGTTCTAAAGATGGTTTAATTTGAGTGTTTGGTTTAAGTAGGAATTCAATAAAAACATTGGACTTGGTTCTGCTGAATCAGGTCTAATCTGTCTGGTCTGTGTTTCCTAGCTTTTTGTTTTGCTATTCTTACCGAATTGATCTTAGGCTGTGGTCCCTTTCATAAAAAATCATTCTGTAGCTTTTGTCTTAGCTTTCCTAATGAAATCTGATTTCATTTTCAATTGGAGAACCCAGTAACTTCAAGTTATGTTTTTCAAAACCCAGCAAAGGTCAAATTTATGAAAAATACCGAAAATTTTCTTGATATATGTAACTTTTATAACTATAGTTAAGTGTATATATATATATATTTGAAAATTATTTCCTTTGGATGAATGTGGTAATTTTTGTAAGTTGTAAGTTGAAGAGAAATTTATTGAAAATGATGGGTATAAGTAATTGAAGTGTTTTGATTAAGAATTTTGATTAAGTAATAACAGTACTTTGTTGAAAGAATGATTTTTCATTTGGGCTCTTTTACTATGCATTGATTTGAAAATTTGTCGGTTATTGATGAAGATTGATTTTGTTATATTAAAGCTATTGATTCATATGCTAGGGGTATCAGCCCTATATAAAATAGACGACGGACGCACTTATTTGTGTGATTTCAGGGCGGTGGCGCTTTCATAAGCCACGATTGTGTGTGATGGGGGGGTGGCGGCTACATGTTAATGCACACGATTTCAAATATTTCTGGGCCTTTGTTCATTCCTTGATAGTTAACCATGAATTACGAGCCTTACACTAAAGAATTGAAATGTTATTTTGCTATAAAGAATGAAAGACATTATATTTGTATTCTTTATAGAATTAATTTTCTTATTGCTTTCAAAATGTGTTTTGAATTAAAATTAATGTGATTTTTGGTATTTTATTAATAATTTGGACTAAATTTAAAGCACTTACGGGGACTTGGCCTTGGCGTATTACTTGTTATTAATTGTTGGTTATTTAGGCACTCCTACATGAGTGCTTCCACTCAAGCGCCCGTTGATTTTTATCACGCGGCAGGTTTAGGAGCAGGATGGTTTTCAATACCAGAGAGTAAGCATCAGAGTTAAGATATACACATTTTGGATAGGATATTTTGTAAAATGGTGATTTTTGGCGATGTATATTAAACGATATTTTTGTGTTATGGAGGTTTTATATTAATAAGTTTTATAATTTATTAAGAGTTATGGATTATTTGAAGGAAAATAAAACATTCTTATTTATATTTTTTGGTATATGATGATTAGTATATCCTTGAAAGAGAATGTGTTTTAGGAATATTGTGATGGAAACCTAAGTATTTTGGGGATGTGGATATTTTAATAAGTACTTTGTGGCCCCATGTTTGTGTTGAAATTGGAGTTCTGGGGTTTAGTCGAGGGAAAATGGAAAGTTGTGTATATTTTTCTTTGTTGTGGCAAAGTTAAATTTGTAGGGAAATTTTCTTGCGAAATTTTCGTAAGGAAATTTCCTTAAAATATTATTTTTATTTATATTTTTTTTAAAACAAAACCAAAAAAAATGTTAATTTACTTGCCTCCTTTGTGAAAAAAACTCTAACCATTTCTTAATTTGAGTTCTAAGCTTTAATAAAGTGACATAAGATGGTGCTCCGGACCGATGTTGGCATCCGCTGTCTGGTTCTCCGCGGATGGTTAATTGGAAGTGTGTATATTTTCTTTGTGTGGCAAGTTAATTTTTAGGGGAAATTCTTGCGAAATTTTCGTAGAAATTTCCTTAAATATTATTTTATTTATATTTTTTTTAAAACAAAAAAAAAAAATGTTAATTACTTGCCTCCTTGTGAAACTCTAACCACTTCTAATTTGAGTTCTAGCTTTAATAAGTGACATAAGATGGTGCTCCGGCACCGAATGTGGCATCCGCTGTCTGGTTCTCCGGGATTGGTCGGTGGGTGTTATATTCTCAACAACGGTTTGATTAGCAATTTGTTCTCCATAGGTCCTCATTTGGTTTACAACGGCTATCACTCTTAAAAGAAAGTCTTCCATCAATTCACCGTTTTTCATCTTCAGCATTGCAAACTCACAACAGAGAGATTGGAGCTCGTAATTGCTTTTGATAAGCCCTAAAATGTTGTTTGCAATGTTGTCCAAGCTTCCTTTGTCATAGTTGCTGCTGCAATTTTTGCGAAGACCGACTCATGAACAGCTTGTTGAATGAAGAACAAGGCTTTGGAGTCCTTCTTCTTGTTGTCTTTCAATCTGGCCTCTTCATTTGTATGAGGATACCCATTCTCAACCAAGTCCCACAAATCTCGAGACATGAACAAAGTCTTCATTTTGATGCTCCAAAATTTATAGCTTTCACCATGGAAGACAGAAATTGCTGGTGGAGAAACATTCACGACATTGCCGTCGTCGCCATGAGATTTTCGCCCAGTCACAATCGTAGCCAGGCTCTGATACCACAATTGTTAGAGAAGAGAATTTCAAATCATTTAGAAGTGATTTATTGCTACAGTTAAAAAAAGAAACAGAGGAAGTGAACAAATAAGTCTTAGAGGAATTTTATCAAATAACTGATAGGCATAAAAGAACACTGTAATTGCTGAAAATTTTGGATGATTTTTATTGAACTCAAATCAGCCTTTATGTAGGCTTAACAAAGCAACAAACAAATCTTAAAAGCAGAACCAATTCGCACTATCTCAAACGTACCTCTACTAATTCAGAAAATAAAGAAAACAATAAACAAGTGCTAAAGACTAAGTCAGTAATAGTAAAAATCATATTTCCAATAGTAGATTATTTTGAATAAATTATTCAACAATCCCTTTTTATTTGTGTTTGGATTATTTGTACTTGTACATATAAAACTTCAAGCTCAACCATTGCATACACACTCATATAAATATATCTCATAAATCATCCATAAATTTATACATGTCTTTCTTTCTCCATACCAATACCAGAACCGAATTTCTAATCAAACTCATAGTCTACATGCTAACAAATTTGTTAATCAATAAGGAATTCATAAAATATACTGAGATTGGTTGGAAATTAATTACATAGCTAACTTGTATTCTAAATGTTTTTGAATTAAGTGTATTTATGTATCAAGGTTCCCTAACAAGAATCGTATTCAATTAATTATTTCATCACAATCAACTTATAGTTTAAAATTTGGAATTTATACAAAAAAAAAAATGAGGAACTGGGTCTTAGAACATACCAATCGATGCGAGGAGAAGATGATTATGCCTCACTAGAGACTCGCCAGCCGATCACCGAACCTTCTCCGGTGCTGCCGTGTACGGTGGCCGAAAAATTGGCCTCTAGTGGATTTGAGCGGTTCTTACATTCCCAAACTCGAAAATTCACAAGGAGTTCAAATCCATCCTCCGTTTGCACGTTTTGCGAGCCAACTGGCCGAAATTAAACTCAACAGTCGCCACACCACCGCCTTCAATGGCGCTTCCACCATACAGGCTCCATTGTCGAAGTTGATGGAGGGAAAATGTTCGCACAGGAGGGGAGTCGATGGCGCATGTCCTTCGCGCTGGAATTGCCAGAAACGGCGTGGATCGCCGGAAAAATGAATCGGTACGGTGCAAAACTTTCGAGCGCCAATTTCTCTTGCTTCTGGCATTTGTTGCTTGAACGGAGACCATGGATGAGTTCCTCTCGTCGAGCACTTGAAGTTTGAGTGCTTGGTTGCCGGATTCCATGGCCGATGGCCGGAAAACAGAGGGAAAGGGAGTGAGGTAAGCGGCGCGTGCAAGAGGAAAAAGAAGAAGAGAAAGAAAAAAAAAATCTAAGGTTTTCTAGACTATTCCAGTTCGATTTGAACCGGTTTGGTCCAACTCAATGGTCTAGTTCGGTTCTTGCTTTTTTTATGAGTTTTTCACTTGGTTTCGAAAAATTCAAACTGATTTACAGGTCTCGTTTAACAATAATAAAATTTTTTTTGCTAAATTTCATCGGTTAAAATTTTCAATTAAATTTTTAAATGAAAATTTTTTGAAAAATTTTCTGAGTCGTTTCAATTACACATTTCTAATTTAAGTTGCAATCTCCATTTATCCATAATATTACATAGTCATATTACAGATATATAAATAAATATGTATATCAAGTGATAATCAATCTCTAATTCATGCTTACCACCAATATATTGTTAGCTAAGATTTTCATTAAAGGGTTAAAGCTTTCTCTTTCACGCTAAACTCATCATATACATAATAAATATATCCTAATTAAGCTAATTAAAATCTATTAGAGTTATATTACGCACTTAAGCACCAGTTTCTACGAAGTTTCGGCTATGGCAGAAACATCAAAATCTCCTATTTTCATTTGTGCGTAAAAATCTACAAAATCACCAAGCTAAAACTATTTTTATTTAATGTTCCTAACATGCTAAGTCATGTATTACATAAAAGAACTTCCAGCTCTTTATTTCCCACCATGGTCGAACCACATGTAGCCATGGGAGAGTGTTTTTGCTTTGCTTCCATAACATCATCCCTTTAATTTAGTCTAGTTCCATTTATGATGCTATTTCTGTCTCTAACACCCATTTTAAATCCAAGCTCATCATATTACAAACATCCAAGAATCAAGCTCTACAAACCCTAACCTTGGTTCTTAAATTGAATTATGCAATCTAACCATTTTATTTTAAATTCAATGGCTTTTGAAAATAAAAATTTGGGTCATGGTTTCATTTGATTTCTTTGGGTTCTAGATTATTCTTTAATTTTTAAATTAAACGATAGTAATGAATTTAATATTTAATATTTATCCTTCCATAATTTAGAAGGTTCTCGGCTTTAAATTCCGATAATATGATTATGGGCTTAAGCCCAATTTGCAAACTCGAGGTTAAAATAAAATTGTTCGGCACTTAGAATCCATCAAATTGAAAATCTGGATTTTGATTTAATAAAAATTTGAAAATTTTGAAAATAAAGTATGGAATGTTTCATAAAGTCACTAAGAAATACAATAACACATAAATAAAATTAACCATTCACTAAATCAAGAGGACAAAAAATCAGTTAAATTGAATCTAAACTTACAATTAATTTTTGTTCCATTGTGCATATTTCTATCCCTCAAAGTGTAACCTTGTCATAATTTGAAGCATTTTTCCTCAAATTGCAATTGAAATAGTTGAAAAAATCTAGAATTTCTTGTTGAGGTTGTCATAGTAAAAGCTAGGGTCAAGAGGAATCACCATTTTGTATTCTGATAATTCAATCCTAATAAAAATCTTATATAAACCAATCAATAAAGAGAGAGTGTTAGAGTAATTGTGATATATTAGGAGAAGAAGAAAAAAAAATTAAAAATGATGAAAATTTGATTTAAGAAGTCCAAATAAAATTAAAATAACAAATGATAAAAAAATAAAAATATATATAAAAGAGCAATGCAGAAACGATATCTGATCAAATCTAAGTTTTGTATTTTTTCTAACAATGATATCAATGAAAAATCAAATAAAAAATAAATGAACCAATAAAAATAGAAACAGAGAATTATAAATGAAGAAATGGAAGAAGAAGGAAAAGAATTATATAGTAAAAAAAGTTAAATTTTTATAGTCCAAATAAAATTAAAAAAAAAAGAAAAATATATGAAAAAGCTAATGTTACCTTTGATGAAGAAAAAATTATTATGTAGTTCATAATCTAAAAAACATAAATAGCAAAATTTAATATGAATATAAATAAATATAAATATATCAAGATAAAAAAGAAACAAAATCAACAAAAAAAACTAAAAATTAAAAACAATTATTGAATTAAACCGAGTGGTTTGAGGTTTGAAAGATAGAGAATAGTAAAATTATAAAAATAGTGTTCAACTAATAGTTACTTGCAGCTTACAAATTTGTAAAAAAAGAAAATATTTTTAGATGACACCGTGATAAAATGATTGGGTTAGTTAAAGAGGTTTAGAATTTGATTTTTGTCAAAAAAATTATTGGTGATAATAATGTAAATGTATTATTTTTAATTGACAAGTAACTATATTTATTTTGTTAAAAAAGATTAAAGTTTAGAAAATTTGTAAAAAAATAAAAAGAGGAATTCTGAAACTATATGATGCTAAGTCAGCATTTTCTAAATATTTTATAATTCGGGATTATATAGATATATAGATATAAATTTAAATACCTTACCATTTATATTTGAAATGATATTTATCATTTTAATTTTAATTTTAATTTTATATGTGATAATTATCCATTTATATTTGAAATTGATATTTTATCATTTTAATTTTTAATTTTAATTTTATTATGTGATATTATATTTTAAAAATTAAATATTTTATTTATAATATTAATCTATATCTATATTTCAATTTCTAATAATTATCTATATCTATATTTCAATTTTTGAATGAAAGTTCTTTTATAAAATCACTCGAGATTTTTTTTTAAAACTTAAAGTTTAAAATTATTACTTTTTAAAAAAAATATCTATATTTATATTTGAATATTTTTAGTTTTAATTGAAAGTTTATTTTTTATTTTTATGTCCATTTATTTATAATAATTTTTTATTATGATATCTATATATTTTTATTATTATTGTATTTTTTGTTCATTTGCTCTTAGCTTGTTATTGTTGTATTTATTCTATTTTAGTTTATATTTATATCTTTTATAATTTTTATTTATTTCTTTTCATTTCTCTAAAGTTGTAGGTTTTGTTTTATAAATATTTATTTTTTATGTATAATAAAAAACAGCAACTTCTAATAAAATGTATAATAATAAAATAATAAAAAAATTCACGCGGCGCTCGAGCTTCCATCTAGTTATGAAAATTTTGAATTGAAAAAATAATTTAAAATAAAATAAAATATTAAAAATATTAAATCCCTTAGTACAGGTCAGTTGACAAATATTTGATGGAGAGGAAAATAATAAAAAATTTTGCATTTAACAAATAATTGAAAATAAAACAAAATATTAAAAAAAATTAAACTATGGAAATATTAAGTCTCTTGGTGCATGTGAGTTGAAAAATATTTTAGAAAGAAAATAATTTAAAACATAACGAATTTGGATCGGAGAAAAAAAATGAAACCTTTTGGCAATTTTGAATTGAAAAAATAATTTAAAATAAAATAAAATAATAAAAATATTAAATCCCTTAACACATGTCAGTTGAAAAATATTTGATTGAGAGGAAAATAATAAAAAATTTTGGATTTGACAAAATAATTGAAAATAAAACAAAATATTAAAAAAAAATTAAACTATGGAAATATTAAGTCTCTTGGTGCATGTGAATTGAAAAATATTTTAGAAAGAAAATAATTTAAAACATAACGAATTTGGATCGGAGAAAAAAAAAACCTTTTGGCGCCGTCTATGGGAATCGAACCCACGACCACATGGTTAAAAGCCATGCGCTCTACCGGCTGAGCTAAGACGGCAGATGGTGACTGGGTTCAACTAATCTATAAGTAAACAAAAACGTGAAAGACACGCTCTTAGAAAAGAATATTATAATAAATATTTTTATATTGATATTTATTAATTAGTTGGTCGAAATGTTAAGATAAAAAAATTTATTTAATAATTAAAATTTCAAAGATAAAAAAAAATAAAAATTGGTTTTAATTTCATTTATATAAATTACCCATTCTGATTTGAGAAATATTATATATCTAAAAGATTCACATTAATTTTTTTTGCATACACTCATATTAAAGATTTTTATTAAAATATTAAATAGAAAAACTATTAATCTTTACTCAAAATAATGAGTTGTAAAATTATAACAAGGATAGATTCCATACTAATTTCAATCTTTACACATACTATTCAGTATGTATAAAAAAATTAAATAAAGTCTCTTGTTGTCTATTGTAATACCCCGAATTTTTATTTTCAAAACTTTCGTATTTTTATTAAATCAAAAATCTCGATTTTCAACTATATGGGCTATATATACCAAACAATCTCAATTCGAGCCCAAGTTTGTGAGTTGGGCCTAAGCCCAACAAACAATCTTCAAATTCGAGCCCAAGTTTGTGAGTTGGGCCTAAAGCCAAATATATGCATTCGGAATTTTGTTCGATTTTGAGATCATCGGAATTTGTCGATTTGAGAACAGTTAAAATTTTCAAGAAATAATATGAAATTCCAGCATTTAGTCTATTATGAATATATATAAATTAATTATTCTAAAATCAAATATCATTACTATTATTATTTTTATTTTTATTATTTTTGAGTAAATGGAGGAAATGTTTTCTAACCTCCTAACTAAATAATTAAACTAAATCGAACCGAACCCGGGAATCAAATCGATTTTTCAGAAACCACACGAATAATCAGAAAACCAAATGAAAAACTGCAAACCGAGCAAGAATTGAGCCAAATCGTTGAATCAGACCAAATCAGTTTGAATCGAACCGGAATGGCCTAGAATTTGCTAGAAACCACCTTTCTTCTTATTTTTCTTTCTCTTCTTCTTCTTCTCCGCGTGTTCTTCTATGCCTCTTCTCCGATCTTCGGCCTCCGGCCACCAAAGTCGGCGAGCCATGGCTCTAAATTGAAGAGCACAATGAGAGGAAGCCATCTGTAGTCTCGTTTTGCGAAAACAGAGCTTGAAACGGGAAGAAATCGCGTTAGAAGCAGCGCGACACCGTGCAAAGCCATTTTCCGGCGATTCTCGCCGTTTCCGGCGGACATAGCCAGCGAGGAGACCTCTAATCGACTCCTCTTGGTCTTGCGCGTGTCTTCCTCCCTCCAGTTCCGATGATCAGGCTTCGGTGGTGAAATCACCATTGGGTGAAATCACCATTGACGGCGGCGCCAAGCTTCGGGTGGCATCGGTTTAGGCCAAATGGGCCACCGACTCAACAAACGGAGCATGGATTTGTGTCCTTGGTGAAATTTCGATTCTAAGGGTGTACAAATCGCATGTTTCTGGGTAGCAATGATTTCCGGCCACTGTGAACGGCGGCCGACGGCGGCGCTCCGGCGAGGCCCAATGGACAAAATCTTCCTCTCCTCGCCTGGATTGTGGATTTGTCATCCGATTTTCATTCGGTACGTTCTAAGACTCAATTCTCAATTTTTTTTGTATAGATTTCGAATTAATTAACTAATGAATTTAATAAAGTAATTAAGTAAATTAATTTGAATAATAAGAAATTAGGTTATTAGAATAGCCTACATATATATATATAAATATATAGAACATTTTTAGTCTTTTGTAAATAAATTAAATTGATTAGCTTGCGGTAATTGCGATAGCCAAATATGTTTAGTTGGTTGGTTTAGAATTTTGGAATAATGTAATTGCAAATTAGTTTAAACCATTGTCAAATAAATTACATGAGCTATAAACTGAAATGACGAAAGAATTGGGAAACCTGAAATGGCAGCATGCCATTTTAACTAATTAGCTTGAACAATTATTACGGTATAATGCAAACGAAGTTATAAATTAAGTTCTTGGTGGGAAATGGGTTAAGTAGCATATGATGTATGAGTTTAATCAATAACTCAGGGTTTCTTTGATATAATGGCAGCTTCTAGTTAGAGAAAATCATGGATTTTGCTTGCACCAAGTTTATATTGTTGGATTAAATGTGCTCTTCATAACTTGTTGTTTTGGAAGGAGGATGGGGTTTTAAATTGATTGATTGCCATACGGATGGGTTGTGTGCATTGATTGATAAATATATAATAATATTGTGATATTTGAATAGGTAGATAGTCATATTTTTAGGGGAGATGCTGCCGAAATTTCGATAGAGCCTAGACTAGTTTTAATTAATAACATAATTAATAAGATAATTAGATTAATTCTATAACTTAATACATAATAAATAGAGTGGTCTAATTATTTATTTATTATCATTATTATTCACTTAATTATTCAATTATTTATTTAATCACTTATATTTACTGTTTATTATTATTAGTTGTTTATTGTTAATATTATTATTTATTTATTTATTTGTATTTGAATATGAATGTCTAATTGTGCATTGCATTACGATGTTTGATTGATCAATATGTCTGCATTTATTTGCAATGTTTGATTAATTGTGTTGTGATAATGCTAAGCTTTGTTTGTGTGGAATTGGGATGAAGTGGGTCACCATGGGTTTGTGAGAATGGTATATGTGATATGGATCCTGAATATGATATGAAATTTGGCCAGGTAAAAGTTTTAATTAATAAGTTTATTTAGATTAATTCTATAACTTAATACATGATTAATAGAGTGCTCTAATTATTTATTTATTTTCATTGCTACTGTTTATTGTTATTATCATTTATTTTATCGTTATTGTTTACCGTTAATAGTATCTATTTAATTATTTAGTTGCATTCGAGAAATGGATGTTTAATTGTGCACTTGGATGAAATTGGTGTATTATGATGAATGAATTGTCTGATTATTTGTGCTGTGACTATACTGTGATTTGTTTGTGTGGAATTGGGATGAAGTGGATTGCTTTGTTGTGTGGAGTTGGGATGGAAGTGGTCACCATGGGGTTTTGTGAAGATGTTACTTACTGTATATGGATCCTGATTCCTGATTTCTGTGTAGCCGGGTAAATGGGAAGATCCGGCGCCTGCCCGTGTGCACCTACTGTTCTGATCCGTATGATTATGGAAAAGCCAACAGGTTGTCTAGATTTGATCGCAGCCCGCAGGGTGGCCTCCTGTTGTGAGCGTCTGATGATCTAGATTGGATGGAGACCACCGGGTTGCCTCCTGTTGGTATAATAAAAGATAAAAAAAATAAAAAAAAAGAAAAAAGGAAAAGAGAGAATGGAAAAACAATGAGAGGGCTGGTCAAGTGAGGATTAGACCGGTCGGCCAGTATGTGGGATCGGCTCCCTGGTGCACATGTGATAGGATGAGCCATGTGGGAGGACGGCTCATCGGGGGTTCGGTGACTCCACTGACCAATTTCCACGTGATGTGATTATATGAAGATGTTAATGATTGTTTAATAATTGTGGAAGTGCTGGTGGATATGCCATTTGGTGTGACTGTCTGTGGTGAGCAATATTAGCTAGTCCGGTGCCACATGACTAGAATTGATATATTTATACATTTGTGGAATGCATGTTGTTGGTGGCAATAATTATTATTCATTAAATAAACTCACAATCTCTTTTGTTTAAATCCTTTCAAGGAAGTAGCATTTTCTAAATCCCAGCTATAACTCTGCTCTTTCACTGTTTAAAAAAAAGAAATTCTCTAATTTTTAGTATTGATCTATAATAGATAAATGTCCCGAAGGTGTTTAATCTGTATAGATCTGTTAGTGAACTCCGCAGTTATAGGATTTGTTATAATTTTAAGTCGTGTATTAATTATAAGATGAAATAATTTCGTGAGCCTATATTAATAAATAATAGGAGTGTATTGTAAGCAGGCGATTATATTATAAATATAGTGTATTGTAAGCAGGGCGATTTGTAAATGTTTAAAATTTTATTGAGATAATAAATTTTTAGTGTTTCAGGCTTACTACGGGGCTCGGGAGCTTTAAGCTTACCTGGGCCCTAGTGCCGGTCCGGCCCATGGAATCGGGTCGTGACAATTATATTAATTAATGGTCTAAGATTTCCCCAAAAAAAGAAAACTTATATCCCATTGTAATTTTAGGGATTGTTTTCTAATTTTAAGGGTGTTAAAACATAAGGTAAAATTGATTTAGGGTGGTATTTAGTTTGCATGGATAAACTGAATTTTTTTTTATTTTTGTTTTAGTGTAAGGCTTAAATAAATCAGCCTAAAACCGATTGAACTAATTAGATTTTGAACTATATATAATTTGAGACTATTTTCATTTTGAAAATTCACTTTAATTTTGATATAATTTGGTGTGATTTCAAATTAAGGTGATAGTTTATGCTCACCTATCTATAATTAGTTTTAAAAGTTATCCTTCATTTTATCAAGTAAAATCACTTGATTGTTCAGCAAAATTTATTTATAATATCATATACAATGATTTTCTTATTTAGTCAAACATGTAAAAATATTAAAATTTTATAATTATTCATAAATTCTATAAAACATTAACAATTTTATATGAATCTTATTTGGTTTAAATGAATTTTATATAATTTATATATAATTTTTTTATATATTTAGTATAGCAAAAGTTCACTGGAGTTTAGATTTTTTATTTATTAAATTGATTACATTTGAATTAATTTTTTAAAATTGATAAACTCTATAAAAAATTTTTAAACTTAAAAGGTATAGAAATTATTAAAATCAATGATCTTAAATATAAATTGCCTAAATTCAAATAGATTTAACTTGATTAAAATATTTAACTTATTTTTAACTATTTATGCATCCACAATAAAGAAATGAAGTTCTAATAGTAAAAGGATACACACAATATAAGAGAGAAATTATAATAAATAGTTAATATTGTATATGAAAATAAACAAGTATAAACTACGAGTATTAAATACGCAACAGAAACATGCAACGCACGTTATAAAAAATTAAAATATATTTTTAAATATTTGATTATGTTCTTATTATAATTTAAAATATTCTATTTAGAAGAGAATAAATAAACAAAAAATTAAATTCTTTTATAATATTATTTTTCTAATTTAAGAAAGAGAATAAATAACAAAAAATTAAATTCTTTTATAATATTTATTTTTTTCTTTTTTTTATAATTTGATTGGAATAATATATATATATATATAATATATATATATAATATATAAAAAGAAGAAAAAATTGGATATATTTTTTTTTAAACAATAATTTTCAAAAATAGAATATAATATGTAATTAAGCATTTCAAAAATTTTTATTTTTAACTTTTTAAAAAATTTTTTAATAAATTTGAACTTGGTGTATGTAGGAATGACGAAACAGTTGAAAGTTTTAATTTTAAAAAATATATATAATATTTTATTATTATTCTATGTACCTCTATATATATTAAAACGTATTTATTGATTGATATCGTAAAATTGTAAAGCCATATACAGTTATATTGAATTTTTAGATAAATAATGATATAATAAAAATATAAATAATATAAAATAAATTATATCAATATTTTATATAAATAAAAATGAGTATAAATAAATAAGTAAAGTGGAGGAAATGATAATAAAAAGACAATATACTAAAAACGTAGAATATGTATACAATCTCTACTATATATAAAAAGTACGAAGGGGAATATTGAAGTTTCTTTCTAAAATGGCCCCTAATATACTTTTTAATTTTATTTGATCGAATTTAATATCATTAAGAATAATTTAGAGTCATTTTCCTAATTATTAGAAAACTTTTAATTTTATTGTTTTGGATTAAAAAAATTTTAAAAAAAATCAATTTCAAGACCATTTTAAGTCCTCAACTCTAATTATAGAAACTTTTAAATATTATTTGGTTAATTAAAATTAAATTTTAGATAAATAATGATATAATAAAAATATAAATAATATAAAATAAAAATTATAATCAATATTTAATATAAAAAATAAAAATGAGTATAAATAATAAGTAAAAGTGAGGAATGATATAAAAAAGACTAATATACTAAAACGTAGAATATGTATACAATCTCTACTATATATAAAAGTACGAAGGGGAATATTGAGTTTCTAAAATGCCCCTATAAACTTTTAATTTTATTGATCGATTAAAAATATCATTAAGAATAATTTAGTCATTTTCTAATTATTAGAAAACTTTTAATTTTATTGTTTGATTAAAAAATATCATTCAAGACCATTTAGTCTCACTCTAATTAAGAAACTTTTAATTTTATTGGTTAATTAAAATTATATAATATTATCATGTTGGAATTCCAATACATGTAAAAATACTATGGTTTAACATATTATAATTTGAATATTGAAATTTCCATGGCTACCTTATCGAAATGCTGCAAACTAAAAAATTATCTTGGCAAATATTAGTCTTATAATCCAAATAAGATTTAAATTTTTATTAATAAAATATAAAATAAAAGGGGAAGAAAAGAGAGGAGAAAAGGAAGAGCAGGTGCACCAAAGGATATACAGTGCGCGCAGTTTAGGTTAAAACTTTAGCAACGAATGAAAATTCCGCTGCTAATCCATTTATAGAAGCCTTTGTGGAGGAGAATGAAACAACTTTTATATAATTTGATTGGATATATTAATAAATACATACAGGTAATTGATCCTTTAGAAATTTTTAATTTTAAAATATTTAATTTTATTATTTGATTGTTATTAAAATATTTTATTTAGAAAACAAATACAGAAAAGAAAAAAAAAAGGTAAATTTCTGTTTATTATAATATTTTTTTCTCTTTATATTTATATAATTTGATTGGTATATATTTTTTAAAAATAAATTTTAGATATATACATATCCGTAATTTTATATATACTTTCTTTTCAATAAAAAGAAAATCTATCTACATTTATAATTCTATAATTATATAATCTGGAACAATATATAAAAGTACGAATGTGGAAATAATTGGATAAAAATAATTAGAGATTTTACAATATTTGTTGACATTATTATTATTATTATTATTATTATTATTATTGCTGATCAGTATGTACGAGAAAATAAAAAGGATTAATCGTTTTAGCAATGAATTAAATAGAAAAAATCAAAATATAGTAATTAGGAAGTAATTTTCATGTTAAGTGGAAAACAAAATATATCATGGACATATTTAAATTGTAATAAATTATTAAGGCTGTATAAAAATGTTAAATAATTAAATTAGTAAGTATTGATCATATTTATACATCTTCTTAATTGGTTACTTATAAAAATTTTCAAAGAATAATTATATTATAAGAAGATTAAAAGATAGATTTTTTAGTTTATACAAATAATTTTAAATCTAATTCAAATTACTTATAAGTTCGAAATATTATTATATTATAAATAAAAAATAAATTACTAGTAAAAAATAAATATATGATGTACAAACAATGTAAATGCAAAGACAACAAATTCTCAATGTCCCTGAGAACCAATTGATGATTGAAACCGATAGCTTCTTTGCTCCTATCTGAGCCCACCATTTCTCGAGAGAGTTATTTTGTCTAACAAATTTTAGAAATGTCATATTTTTCCGTAGTCAAAATACCAGCTGAAGGCTGAAGCTGTCCAACACGATAATCTATGTTTGCATAAATATTCAATCTTTGATTCCTTGGAACCACATATGGTCCAAATAGCATCTACAACTGTAACTTGAGGATATGGCTTGAATGTTGACGTATATAGAGATTTCATTGAAGGTAGTAATACTGTAAAAGGTAAACTTAATTTTAATATTATGTGGAGTACTCCGTTTTACAATTTAATGAACAATAAATTCATTTTCAAACAACAATCGGATCTCAGCAAGCTCGGAATTATTTGTTCCATCTGGGTTTCATAACTAGTTGCACAAAGGATACAAGGATTGGCTTTCGACAATCCTTTCGCTCTAGCCTGGCATGATATCTCCACTGCAATCAATGCTCTCCCAAACTCAAGTATGTACAACATCTCTATTTTTTTCTTACATTGCATCGAATAGAACACGGTGCTCCAGAATATCTGACAGAACACCTCTCATCTTGTCAACAGAAACAGGTTTCAGTATTACACCATCCATACCAACCCTCATGCAGTTTTCCTTTGTCACTTTGTTTGTGTTTCCAGTAAGTGCCACTATTAATGGCCTTTCATGACGTTTTGTAAATTTTTCGTGTATTCGGATAGCAACATCAAAGCCATCAGGCATGCATACATCCATAAAAACCACCTTGTAATCCTGAGAAACTACTCGTAAGCATTCATCACTGGAGCTCACTGTTGTCACATCACACCCCAAGTGCACAAGAAGTCCCTTAGTTACCATCCTGCTAACCCTGTACAAAAGTAAACATGTTGAAGTCCGGTTAATTTACTTCAAGATCATTTTCTGCACTTCAGATATGAAAGCCAACATATAGTATATAAGCTGCATTTTATCATTTTAGTGTATATACAGCAATATATTGCATTCAAACTGCCAACTGTCCCAACTGTCATACCACAAAAGATATCTTCTGACCTGGACACCTTAAGAAAAGGTTATCCTTTAGCCACATGATTCCTGTTAAGGAAGCAACTATTGATTCCCCATTAAGGTAATTGCATTTGGAAACATCAAATATAGCTACTCATTCAAGCTCTAACTAACATAGATCAACGGAGATCCAAGAAGTTTACAATTTAAGCAAAAGAGTTTCCACCTGCCCCAGCTGCCTCAGTTGCCACAACCTGTGTTGCAGTTGTGTTGTAGAAATGTCAATATATTGCAGCCAAAATGTAACAGTTTTGGCCAAAGCCATGGTGAATTTTTTTTATAAAAAAAATCATAATAATACTAAATGGAATACAAAAAATTATTTATTAGAGAGTGCACGTTTCTAATAGTAATCCGTATATATACAAGAAGTAATTCTGAAACTAGTTATATAAGTTGTTAACTTGAAATCTTGCTTTTGTTTTAAGATCTCTTTTATATTTCTAAAACTGAAACCTTTCATTATTTAATTGTAGAAAATATCAGATTTATTTAATGCAGAATTTCAAATTATGCAAATAGTTCATCACCTTTAAGATTCACTAATTAATATGAAACTTTTAAAAGAAAACCTGGAGCCATTGACTAAACTAACAACAAAAGAAAAGACCATCTAAAACTACATAACACATGGGATAAAAAGTCAACCGGATAAAAGCTACTCCCTCAATACCCAAAAATTGTCACCTTTTATTCTTTTCTTTGTGTAAGAAAATATAATAAATGCTATCTTATATCCTTAATTTACCCCTTATATATCCTTCATGTCATAATGAATCTACCTTTCAAATTGAAGAATTTTAAAGGGTAAATAGGAGACTAATTCTATTACAATATTTGGATAGAGGTATTTTTTTGAAGGAATCAAAATAACTGAGAAAAATAACTATGAAAACAATTTTACCTTGCTTGGAAAAGAATGAAAAATTAACTTATTTTCCTCCCTATCTCACATAAATAAAATCTCTCCGTTTGGGAGAGAAAATAATGGTGGAATGTTGAAGTTTCTCTAATTTTTATGCAATTACCCAAATATCCAAACTACTTTTAACTAAATATTAAAGTATACGATCATGAAAGTCCTCTAACATAATAAGTGAGGTTAAAATGATAAGATATCAATATTAACAATTTTTTCCCTTAAAATTTTATCTTTTCCAAACAAAGGAAAATAAATTTATTTTCTTTCCTTCATTATCCAAACACAAGGGTGGAAAACAACACTGCAAAGAAAATTAACAATTCATCATTATTTTCCTTCATTATTTTGATTCCTCTTCTTTTCAAACAGAATGTTAATCTTTGACTTTGTGGAGATCGGCATGTATTTTGGGACTTCCAGAAAAGGATAATGGACAGCCTTTTTGGACAGGAGTACAAAAACTCTCCTAACCTGTTTATATCATCATGCAGAAACTAAGCCAACTCTTCTCAACGAGGCCGGAGCCACAGCCACAACCAGAGCCAGCTCCTCTTCTCCAGACTTTATTTTGTCCTTTTGTTTTCCATATCTCAATTCATCAACCATTCCTTCTGATTTCTCCAAATCCAAATCCCAATTTTTTTACAATTCATCAAATTTTGATGAAAAAAGAATGAAATAACCATCCTGTTAGCTGGGTAATTCAAGAATCCATGGCAGTTTGAAGTTATATAAAGTACAAAGGTTTAAAATGAAAAGAGCTGAAATTTTGAAGAGTTACCTGGGCGTTGGAAGGGGGAAAGGAAGTTTTTAGGGGAGAAAAGAAAGCAATATTTTCTATTTTGTAAAATTTGGTTGTTCATTTCTGAATCCCTTCTATTTTGTCTCTCTCTCTAATTTTCTCCTTTTCCATACCTAATTTTTTGTTCCTTGGTTGTCTCAACTTGAACCATTCATACCAGTGAAATCATCGCAGTAACAGACTATTCTCATGTGCTTCCAAATTCTGGATACCAACACCGAAAATATTCAAAACCATTACGAAGCAGCTGATACATAACGTATTAGCCAATATTTAACACTATGGAACACATGATGAAGTTTGAAACAAGATGAGTGCTTGTGTCTCTTTCTTCTTGATTCCCACTTCATCCTCTAACATAACCCTTCCCAAGGCTACTATCTCTTTTCTTTATTGTTTATGAGCAAATGAATTGATAGCAAGAGAAATTTAGATTTGTCTGTATCTTTCCTAGATAATCCAGAGATGAACCAACACATCATAACAGTTGGCTGTGAATTACAGGGAATGTGAAATTCATGACCACCCTAGTTGCACCTGGTGGCTCCTTCAGCCCAAGAATGTGCCTTTAACATGCGGTGTCACCGCAACCTTCTCTCTCTCTCTCTCTCTCCCTCTCTCTCCCTAGGGCCAAACTAGGGCAAACATGTTGCACCTGGTGGCACCTTGAGCCCAGGAATATGCTTGTAACATATGTGGTGCCACTGCAGCCTGCTCTCTCTCTCTCTCTCTCTCTCTCTCTCTCTCTCTCTCCCTAGGGCCAAAATAGGGGAAACATGGCCACCATAGTTGCACCTGGTTCTCTCTCATTCTCTCTCTCTCTCTCTCTCTCTCTACTTAGGGCCAAAAGAGGGCAAACATGGCCATCCTAGTTGCACCTGGTGGCACCTTGAGCCCAGGAATGTGCCTTTAACATATGTGGTGCCACTGCACCCCTCTCTCTCTCTCTCACACACACTCTCTCCTAAGGTTACACCTGAGGGCCAAACTAGCTGTTAACCACCCCCCCCCCCGGTGGCCACCTGGCACCCTCTCTCTCTCTCTACAACACACCTCTCTCCTAAGGTTACACCTGAGGGCCAAACTAGCTGTTAACCACCCCCCCCCCCCTCTCACTCTCTCTCTCTCTCCTCTCTCTCTCCTCTCTCCTTAGGGGCCAAAATAGGGCAAAACCTCTCTCTCTCTCTCTCTCTCTCTCTCTCTCCTTAGGGCCAAAATAGGGCAAACATGGCCACCCTAGTTGCACCTGGAGGCACCTTGAGCCCAGGAATGTGCCTTCAACATATGTGGTGCCACTGCAACCCTTTCTCTCTCACCCTCTCTTAAGGTTGCGCCTGAGGGCCAAACTGGCTGTAAACCCAACCAAACCAAAACTTCGAGACCACTGTTCCAAATGAAACTAAAATTGGCTACATCCAACCAGACATGGCCACGGCTCCAGAACCGGTACCGAACCGAAAATTTTCGGTTCTGGTTTCGGTTTGGAACCGAACGGTTCCGGTTCCTTAACTGTTACAAAATCGACGGTTCTGGCCGGTTCTCCAACCGGTTTTCCGACCGGTTTTGGACGATTCCGACCGGAATTAGAACCGTCTGTTCCAACTGGAACTGGAACCGCCGGTTCAAGGTTCCATAACTGGTGGAACCGGAACCGAACCGGTTCGACCGGTTCCAGTTCCCACCGGTTTTGGTTCCGGTTCAGACCGGTTCGGAACCGACAATTCTGGTTCCGAAAACCGGATTTTGGCCACCCTTACATCCAACTATATTTCGACATACACATTCATTGGACTAGCCTTGCAACCCCCATAAAAAACTGGCTGGAACTAGTAAAACTTATACATGGTTGCACTTAAAATCGCTTTAATTCAAACGGTCCATTTTGCATTTGCTTTTATGGTGTCCACTTGTAAATTATCTTAATCAAAAGCATTACCCTATGTTGCACGAAAACTTCCTTTGGCTGTTGTTTTCGCGTTTCGGAAACGTTTCTTGCAAGGAAACGCTTGGAAACTCCTTGGAAACGTTTCAGGGCTGCCGTTTCCATAAATTGAGTAATTTGGAAACATGTTTCCGCTCTCCAAATACATTTCTGTAAATTGGAAACTCTCAAAAACTCATTTCTCTAATTAAAATAAATGCATAAATAAATACAAATTTATAAAACATATATTTTTTACGAGCATGACACTTATAATTTTTTTATTTATAAATATAACCCTATATTTTTCATATTTACTTGTTTCCCTCACATTTCTGTTTCTTATATTTTTAAAAATACCGCTTCCCTGTGTCCGTTTCCGCATTTCCACGGCGTTTCCATTCCGGTGCAACATTGGCGTAACCTTAATCTGTTTCTAGAGTGCAATTGCAACATATCAATAAGTTTAGAGTGCTATAATTCGCTTTTAGGATGCAATTGCACTCTAAAAGTAAATTAGGCTTGCAACTAAGTTAATAAGTTCAGAATGCCAAGGTACAAAGGTCAGTTTAAAGTGAAATTGCAAATACTCAAAAAGTTCGGATTGAAATTAATGGTTAGGCCAAACAAACTTAATTTCAAACAGGATTTCTTCTAGAAAAAAACTTTGGTCAGAAACTGGCAGGAACCAGCCTGCCAGCTTATTCTGTTATAGTCTGGGGTGCCTGAAACCATGAACAGACAGTTCTCTCTCTCTCTCTTCCCCCCCCCCCCCCCCCCCTTCTCTTCCCCCCCCCCCCCCCTCACCCCCAATTTGAAGTGCTCCATATATTTACGCCTAGATGCTTTTATATATTCCCTCAAGCTTCTGCAGATTTTCCTGAGAATCTCTCTCTTACCCTCCCTCTTCCAAATTACATGACCCCCATATTGACATCTGCTTTTTCATTCCCTATTATTTTCCGTCATTGCAAAAGAAACAAATAAACCACAGGCTAGTCTTAAGATTATTCAATCATGATTAAAAGCATGAGCTAGTAATATATGTATGATAAGATGGCAATTATACTGACCCGTTATCATCCATTACAATACTTTAAGCCCAGGAAAGCTGTTTGTCCATGATTTTGACCAACGCTGTTGGCATGTAAGATGCGCTTAGCTCATTTGGAACGCTCAAGAATCCCAAGTTTTACCACAAGATAGCAGTGGCAACCCTGCCAAGACCTTCACCTTCTATCCAGATGTGTCCTTCCAAAGATTTAACCAAACCTTTTGCAGCATAAAAGGGTTAATATATCAATGCAATTATCATTAACATCCAGCACATGCAAAAACCTTGCAAGCAGATTTTTTTATAAATGAGAAACCAAACACAAGTGTGCTTAAAAACTGAATGCACCTACAACTAAAATAGTAATTGTCTTTAAAAAAAACAATTTCAGTGAAAAACAAGAAATAAATAGATTAAAAAAACTACCTTTTACAAATTGCAAGGCCGAGTCCACTGCACTAGAATTTTCTGGTGCCAAAGATTTGACTTTGTGCGAAATTTTAGTAAATAATTTGGGAATATCTTGCGGGGTTATATTCCTAGCCTTCATTCTTTTTACCTATGCCAGAAGATAACAAGCCATATATAATCAACTTCAAAACATTAGGCTCAAATTTCAAGACAGAAGAATTCATTAAGAACAAAATGTACCTTACCTGTACTCGCAATAGAAGTGATTGTTCACTTGAAACGAAAAAAATCAGGAAACGGAGATCTCTTAGAGATATTCTGGTTTAGCAACAAAACAGTGACTCGAGGATGTTGCCTTCTTGTTTGAGAACTTCACAGCATTACATACCAAACATATCAAAAAATAGTTTGCATAAGGCGTTTTTCATCCCCAGTGGCAATTCTGGCAAATCTGGAGCCAAAGTTATGTAATTAGCAACTTCTTTAACAGAGCAATAGGCTTAATCAAAGTTAAGAAACCTGCAATGCCAAAAGGACACTGACTGTTTAGTAACCAAAGCACCCCAAATTTTGAAAAATTCAAATATATAGGCCTCAAAATCAAATAGAGCAATTTCGCAAAGATGTAACAGGCGCCTTACCTCCCTGAATACAGCATGAAGATAAAAGTTCTCATATCAAGCTGAGGTTCATCTTCAAGCCTCGATAGGTCAATACATTTCATTTATTGAGATAGCCCAAGAGTTACTACTCTTAAGAATTGTCTCAACCATCACGCGCTCAGGTGTAAGCTCAGTTTCTTGCAACAGGGAAGAAAGAATGCAATAATTGCATGCATTGGATTTCTCATTTCATGGTTCATCACAGCCAAGAAAAGCATTGCGAGCACGGACTAGCTGATTTCAGCTTCCCTCCTTGCCAAGATCCAGCGCCACATTCTGCTCCATAGAAGATCCTTGCCCTCATTGACTCCTCTTAAGATAGCAGCATGTGATAGATAGCAACAGCAAACCTGGTTCAAAAAAAATTTCAAATAAATCAGAAACAGGAATCATAAATATGCTCTTCTATATAGCCTGATCCATCAACCTGTTTCTTCCATGTTAATGGGACACCACGCCAAACAGTAAATGGCTTTGTAGAGCCAAAAAAAAATGCTAGAGGCAAGTGTTCTTAGTTGCCAAGGTCAGCATGTGTAAAATCTCTACCATCTGATTGCAAAATAGATTGATTGCGAAGCGTCATTTGAAACTTTACGCATAATTTTTTCCTCCCCATCCTTTTCCTTCCTGTTCTCCTTAGTTCTTCTATTTTCTTGACTCTCAGATTTTTGGTTCACTCTCCTTTTCTTTTCAAATTCTCTTCTTTTACTTCTTCCTCTCTCTCTCTGCTACTTCGTATCCCTATTATAATTTAATTCTCTCTTGTTTATTTTCTTTGTTTTTCTTTCGTTTTCTTCTAGCTATTTTGTTCTACATCATCATGTTAATCTACTCTCCCTTCTATTTAAAAAATGTAGATCATGCACAGGCTTGCTTTCTTATTTCCTAGTGTCCAACACAGAAGAATGCATTGGCCATGTTAATACAGAACTTAGTTTTCTTTTCTTTGCAAAATTTTACTTGGATCCCACATAGAGGGGCAGCCACCACTTTAAAAAAATTATGGACATTACTTTTGACATTGATAAATTTGCAATATGCACAATTATTACATTGATACACTTAGTTTAAAATAATTAAAACTTACTCGTCAAATACTTTGTTTGTTGGAATATGTAATGAACTAAAAATAGGAATAAAAACAATTTGTGTAAAATGCCACAAAGAGTACAATTTCAAACTATAATGATATAGATATACAAATATATTGGCATGCAGGGTAATGCAACAAATTAATAAGGCCACTTAATAACCTTGATCAGCAAACGGGACTTCAACAAGCTCCCAACTCATAAAGCATGCCACTGCCTTGCACTATCTGAGGGAGCATTTAAAACCATCAAAGCATAACGTTTTGTAGTGAAAAGTTTCAGGCCAGTCATTAATTGAAAAATTATAGAGATTGAAGAAGAGGAACGCGAACGGCCACCACCCTCTTCCAGGCATATATTTTCCTGTAAAAGGTCGTTATTCTTGCACTGGGACATATAGGCGATATTTTTACAGCACGGTTGCTGCTGAAATAACCCTGATTAATCACAGGAAGTTGGATAGGTACAGTATACACCAACTAGGATTCTTGCCTGCCGGAGAGTTGTAGAAAGTTGAAGCTCTAAACCAGTGCGGGTGGGGCATCCACAAAGGCACATTCCTCCAATGCCAATTCCTACCAGTTCAACAAGAGTGGCTTTAAAATGGTATGCCCTATCAAGTGTGCTTCTGATCTCATGAGTCAACATCTCTAACATGCCTCCCGCGTTTTCTTCTTTGTGTACGGATCAGAACCCAATCTCTACTATCCAGCTCTGCAGCTTTGTTTTTCAAGAATTTTCTCTAGTTTTGGTGACGCTCAAAGGCAGGAAAATGTCACGATGAGCGCTGTCGCACATGACACCACAGCAGTTAAGACGTTTGCTGTATCAATCACAATTCCACAGTTCGCGAAATGGCATGGTAAAAGTCCATATTAAGTTAATAAGATGTTTGCCCCACATAGAACAATTAAAAGCCACCAAACTGCCACAAGCACATCTATAGGAAACACCTGCAGATTTCTTACAAAGTAGATGAGCTCTAGGGATGGAGAAATAAGCAAGAGCCATTGAAGAAAAGAAATCTGAAATATATTGGTATTTCATTTCAAAGTTCCTCTGCTGGCCAATTGTGGCTTCGTACTACAGTGCAAGACTCCATTTTTTGGTTAAACTTTGAATATCCTCAAGGACTCTACTTCCTTTACCAGGACACCTGCCAAAATTGCAACCTTTATAATTTTTTATATAACTTATTCCACACTCCACCATCATCAAATAATATATAACAAAACACAAGCTTCAAATTATTAAATTACATCTCAAATGATTAACTACCCAGTCATAGCTTACAAGTGATTGAAAAAAAAAGGCACATATTAACAAGAAACCAGTAATATAGGCTACAGAAGAAAGAAAAACAAGAAGAGGAAAAACCCATTATTTTCTAAGTGTAAAAATCCACAAAAGACTGGTCACAAATTACAAAATCCTGAACCAATTTCAACATCTATAGTCTAAATACTGGCCGATCATGCCCAAAGTGACTGCGAAACAGCCGTCAGGTAATGTTATACAAGATTTTACCTAGATTTCGTCTGCGAAAATATAAATTTTTGTGAACAAAGGAGAATTATTTTTATCAGAGGAAAGAGAAGCAAAGAAAAAAAAATTACAGACATTTAGTGAACCTGCAACAAAAAGAACCAAAACTAAATGCGTTCTTTTTCCTTCGACACTTCAAAATTTTCAGCTTCCTCATTCTACATTCTTCCCAATTTTTCCTTCATAACTACCAGAGATCTTTGCATTCAGCCAGCGGGATAAAGAGGGATAAGTTTCATTTCTATTTCATCAAAAATTGATGGCTCAGCACAAATTGGGATTAGTTTCGTGGAAATCAGGATAGTGAACGGTTGAAGAAATTTTAAGACATAAAAAGAAGAGAGAAAAGAGTTAGGACGTAGAAGAGAGAGCGGCTTCGGCTGTGGAACGCCGTCCGTGTGGAGAAGTGGGATGCGGTCGGTTCCTGCTTTTTGCGTGATATATAATTTAGTGGGCGTTGTTCCGGTGATTAATTTTATTATTAAATTAATATTTAACAACGTTGCTACTTTCATTATATTTTTTTCGTTTTTTTTTAACATGGTTGAATGTGATTTTTAATGTAAATAAAATTAATAATAAGTTATTTAGAAATTATATCATATACTATATATATATATATATATATTAATGCGTAAATAAAATAATGAGCATATAGAAAATTTATTAAAATAGTATGGCAAAAACAAAACATATATTGGAAAAGTGAAAAAATAAAAAATAATAATAACTCACAGAAAAATTGTTCCTCTGAAAATAAGAATTAACGATGAGGAGAAAAGTATTTGAAATAAATTAATTAGAAACCCCATAATCAAGAAATAAATTTTTCGGTAAATTTTTTTATAAGAGTTATATATATATTTATAAATTGATTAATTTTATTAATAAAATGATAATTTAAGAAAATTTCTAATGAGTTATAATTATTAATTCAAAATAATTGATAAATTAAGATATTACCAGAAAGTCTTGCATTTTATTATTTTGAACTATTAACAATACATTTAAATAATAATACAATTTTTTTATTTATTTAAAATTACTTTTTAAAAATTTACTGTAAGAGTTAGCTAAAAGGTTAGTTGTACGGTTAATGTAAATAATATTAAGATTTCATTAATTTAATTAATATATTAATAATAAATATTAATTTTTTTATTTTGGATGTAGATAGAAAGCAATAATAAACCAATCCCGATTAAGGATTTACTGTATTAAATAATGATTAATTAATTTATTTTATTAGCCCAATCAAATTTAAGGTGGTAATTTCTCATTAATAATTTGATCATTTTTTTTATCCCATTTTAAATAATTTCTTATGGATACCTTTATCCGTTTTTTCATGACGTGTTTTGCATGTGATTATGTTCATTATAGTACTCATTTTTGTAATCTTTCATTTTTTTTAATCTATATTAATACTCCCTATATTCTCTTTATTTAGCAGAAATTTTCATTTTGTGTATTTTTATATAGCAAGCATATTAAAAGACTTTAAAAAACTTCTTGGAGTATATATCATTTTTAAAATTGAAGGCTCAATAATCAAGGGAAAGTGGTAGACACACAATACTCTCAGCATTTTAAATTCACGGCGTGTTTTTCAAGGACAAGTTTTATCGGACTCACTTTTTCATTTACTTTTGTATAGTATCAATGGATCATTTTTATAAATTTTACCATATTAAATACAGAGTTTACCCCTATTTATAGTTGTAAATAGAAAAAACCCAGTCGCGAAAAAATTATGGAGGACCACACTTTGCTGTTCAATTAATGCTCAATCTAGGTAAAGAATGATGACAATAAATAGTTAATGTAGACTTTATGATAGTAATAGTTGCACTTATCGGATTTTATCTTTTGCTTTTATTGTAAATCATTTAGTGGGCCTTTTGTTTTTTAGTACTTGTGCATTTTTTTTCAAATCCTTATAATGGTTGTACTCTTGTTGTAAGTTACTTTTAGTGACATTTTGTTTTTAGATATTTGTTGCACTTTTTTCTTTCAATTTTTGTTACTCATATTATTTAATGGTTGTTGAACTTTCTGTAAGTCACTTTTGGCCTTTTAATTATTAGTTGTGTACTTTTGTAAGTCATTTTGTGGCCATATTTTAAGTTTACTTGTGCACTTTTTGCCAGATGGCTTTTGTTTCTCTTTTTAGTTAACAGTTTTTAAATTCTATAAATCACTTTGTGGTCTTTTAATTTATTAGTTGTGCACTTTTATAAGACATTTTTGATGCCTTATGTATTTCTTAGTGTGTAATTTTCCAAATCCTTATAATAGTTTGTACTCTTTTGTAAGCCACCTTGTGCGCCTTATTTATTATTAGTTGTGCACTTTTCAAAATGAAAGTTGTCACACACTAATTGCATAGAATGTTGCCATTTTTTTAAAAAAAAAAAATTATGCCTTCCAAAGTCACACTAGAAACTCGAATTTTAATACCACTTTTCAATTAAATACTTGTTAAGAGCCCACAATACATAGATCAAGTAATTTTTTAGAAATGCGTAAGTAGAATATAAATTGATAAGATAAAATTTAAGAAGATTACAAAATTGAGAGAGAATTAATGTTATTAATTCATAGACTCATATTGTGACAAACCATTCACCATTTTCGTTTTCATTATGTATAACGATTACAAGTCGGAGGATGCCAAAGTAGTAGCCATTTCTATATATTGTGGTGACCATTAGATGTTATGGAGAAGTGAATAAATTTTTGTATACAGATCATAATGTGTATTCTATTAATATGGGCTAAGGTTTATAAGTCAAGGAGTTTGATTGGTAAACTCAAAAAAAATGCTCCAATTTTGACCACATATGTATTGTGCATTTTTTACTTAGCTTTTTCTACAATTCATTTAATAATTAGAGAAACCAAATTTTACTTTTTAATTTTGAATTTGAATTTTGAAAAAATATTCAACTTTAAACAGTAGAGAAAAATTTAAGTTTTCCCTCTTTATTTTCGCTGAAAAATTTTGGAAAATTGTGGCCTTCAATGAATAAGTTCAAGAAATTTGACCTTTAATTTAGGCTTCAAAAATTTGACCTTTTAATTTAGTTTCAAAATTTTTTTTCGTTTTTGTGCACGCGTTTATATAGAAACATCTCCCATTTATAAAGTCAGATTATAGTTATAAAGAAAGGTCAGGAAAGTGCGCTCCCAAGATGCAAGTAGGCTAATAAATGCAATTCTTGAGACTACCTCTTTTTTTCACTATTTTCCTATAATTAAATGTAGTAAATAGATGCGCATTTTAAGGAGAAAACTGTAATTTAATAATTTTCTTAATCAAGAGCTTTTAATGTTTTTTCTAATAAGAGAACACATGGAAAAGTGATTTAAAGTATTAAGTTTTTGTTTAGGATAATAATTAAACAACAATAGATTAATTTTGTATTACTCTTTACTCTAGAATTATTTATAATGCTACTTCTTATGTATCTTAAAAAATAACAATTAAAAATAGTCTCAAATTAAACTTAACTCAATTCCTTAAATCTAATCTCTTAGCCCCTAATTTATAATGCAAATTTTATAGATCCTTATAGGTGTCCAAAAAGAAAATCAACGTCTCACTCAATCGCCAACCTGCTTTACCCTCAACCCCAAAATGTTTATATACAATTTTATAATGGAAAATAATAATTAATTATTTTTACTGTATGTAAGAGAAAAAATAAAAGGATTGGTGAATTGATAGATAGCTCAATCACTTTTGACTGTATTGACAATATTACTCACCCAGTACAGTACGGAAAGGAAATATATGCCATATGCACTGAGACACTCAATGTTTGAACCTTGAAATGACGTCTGTGATTTATAATTTCTTTTTTATGGTATAAGAATTGAATCGGGATCCGATCGCTCTGATTCTCCAAACCGCCGGTCCATGCTGGGTTAATGGATTATTTGACCATTTTTACTTTGTCGGATTTTTTGAGCGCCTTTGCAAACTAAATAGGGCCCAGCAAAGCGCTTCAGGTCCGCTTTGGTCTCCACTTCCGGTGTATTTTGTCTTCATTTTGCATGCCACTGGTGCCCGATTCAGTAAAAAAAGGGCTCGATTTAGGATTCACTAGTGGCATTTTTACGGGCTTAGGCCCTAAAATTAGGGCAAAGCCCTGTTTGCCTATGAAATAGGCTTTGGGATTAGTGCCAAGAAGGGTTTTTTTTGAGAGAAGCTTAGGGAAAACATCTATCCATTTCAAAAGAAATTCGAACTATTGAACAATTAGAGGAAAAACTTGTGTTCTTTCTTTGATTCTTTAAGTGATTATTCATTGAATATTAATAAAAAAACTCCCAGATTGCAATTGTGAAAAACCTACAAACAATTTTATTCATTTAATCTCAATCTGGATTTTGGTTAAGAATAAAGCTTTGAGAAGTTCTTTTGGTTCATTTCCCAAAAACTTTTGGAATTTTTTCATAGAAAGGTAACTCTCTCAATTAAAGGCCATGGAGATTCCTTGTAGTTGTTGTCATTCTAAGAGAAATCTCTATTTTCCATAATCAAGTTTTACAGTTTATAAATTAGAGGATGTCGTTTGACTGCCTAAAGGAATGGATCATAACAGCAATATTTACATAAGTGTGGTGGTGTGTATATATATATATATATATAAATATTATTTAATATTTTAATTTTATATATATATATATATATATTTCGATTTATTTACTAACCGATAATTAACACTAATATTTGTTTTTTACCCACTAATAATTAGTAAACACAGTATATTTATCCTTATATTCATAATCTTATATTTTGGAATCCAATAAACACTAAACATCTTAAATCAAATAAATTAGTCATTTCTAATCATTCATAAATTATTGGCTTACTGCATTTACTATCAACCCAGGCCTTTACACAGTTCAAAATATTAAATCCCTCCTTAATTAAGTTTATGTGATTATTTTCACAGCTTACTAAGGCCTAATTTTCGATTTCTATCGTTCTAATGATTCGGGCACTAAACAATACTCAACAGTTACAAAAATTAAATTAGCAAAACTAGAATCAATATAAAAATTGGAAAAAACATATGTCTATTGAGGAATTCCGATCCACGGAGCTCCGCCGTCGCTGCCCTCCGTGTGGCTGGAGGGTTACCACGATCCAGGAATCTTGTAAACTCATATGCCAAAACATACGCAAATTCATATAGGACTTCAGTAATTATATAACCAACTACTACAAAATTATGTCCAATATCTAACGAAATCAATTTTATATCCTTAATTAAATCCCTAAGTCCAGTTTGAATCAATTCCTTCAATAAGTTCGCCCAATCTATACAAAATAACTTGCAGTGAGTGAGTAGGGAGGTTAATAGGCTTACCTTAATCTTTGAAGAGCAAGTCGAAAATTGCTTGAAAGTCGGACCGCGATACCAAATCGGGTCTGTCTCTCTCATTCTTTCTGCTAGACTGGCAGGCTGGATGATAGGGGAAGCAGTGACTAGAGCTGCTGCTAAGGATGAGAAGAGATCATTGCCAGTCGGTTTGAAGGCATAGCGTCTCCGAAAAACGAGACCTAGGGGAGGAGAGAGCTACTGGGGTCAGCTCCGTTAACGGGAAGGAGAGAGGGAGGTTAGGACCTAATGGAATTTTTACACTTCTAGACACTTTCTAATTGGTTATGGCTGGTTTGCGTTTCCGATTCAGGGCAGATTTTTGGCTCAATTTCAGGTTTTTGCTTTGAATTTTATTTGGGTTTTATGGTTTGTATTTTGGGTTTGATTAGATTTTAGGTTTGGTTTTTCTATATATTAAAATAAGTATTTGGTATTAAATTGTAAAAAAATTCACGGAAGTTGAAAATATATTTATTTATTCGTTTTTATTTCTTTTTTAAAAAAAATGAAAATGTCCTTTTATCCCATTAGGTTTAATTTTACTATTTAATTTTTTAAATTAAAAAATTTTAAAATTTAAATTTGCCGGGATTGTTTTCAAGGTATATTATAACATTATGTGTTGATAGTAATAATTAAAAATTCAATGGAATCATGTTTAGCGGTTTTTTAGTTTCAAATATTTATTATATCAAATAACTTAAACGTGCTGTATCTATCATCAATAAAATATTGATAAAGGTGTACGTTTCAAAATAATTCAATGATGGATAATATAATAAAAATATTATTTATAATTTAATTATTAATAGTGAATATTTTAATTTATCTATAAAACACATAAATAAAGGTAAAAAAAATTAAAAAATTCTATATTAATATATACTTGATGCCAAATAAAAACTTAGTTCAACGTTAACATATATAATTTAAATATATTTAAAAAAATAACAATTTAAGACGAGAGCAATCAGGAAATATTATGGAAGATTAAGAAATAAATTTAAATTGCACAAAGCTAATTATATTAAAAAATTTAAAGACATTTATGGCAAAAAAAAGGGAAAAAAAAGGTAAACAGAGATATAAAAGAAAAATAAAAAATTTTCAAATAGAAAATATTACTTTTTACAATATATCAAAAAAATAAAATCTTATCCCACATTCTGTTTTCCTTTTTGAATGAGGACTCTTTATTATATAAAATAATTTATTAAAAATTAGGAACATGGAAAGTTATTTTAATATATCTTTTATTTGGATAAAAATAAAAGGGAAATTTTTAACTATTACATGACAAAGACACTATAATGTGACAGTCCATAAGCCAAAAAGGTCACAGCTTTTATAGAAAGCACTTAAAATGAAGCAAATTAGATTAAAAGTAAGGCTTATTTCAATTCTCCCCTTCTAGCAATAGTTAAAGCCCCACCCCCCCCCCCCTAATTGAATATCTTAAAACGATAGAAAAATTCTATCTTAACTTATTTTTTCTCAACTCCTACCATTTTATTTTATATTACTACTATATATATCATAAGTGTAGGAATTGAGAAAAAAAACTTTGTTATGCAAATCAAAAAAAAAAAAAAAAGAAAAAAAAAAAAAAAGAGAGAGAGAGAGATTCATGGCGGTATCGTGGAATATGTGATTCCATAGTACTGTACTGGAAAATAAAAAGATCCTAAAATTACTTATTGATAATTTTCAAAATTGTAATAAGTTATTTTAATAAAATTGTAAAAAATTATTAGAGAGGAAAAAATAAAAAATACAAAAAGAAAAAGAAAAAGAAACAATGCCGAGTCGTTCTCACCTCTTCAGAACACATAAGTTCTGTACTTTTCTATCAATTATTCAACTCCCAAAAATAAAAAATAAAAAAATTCCAAATTCAGCTCTTTCCTCCAGCTTCATACACGTAGCACCTAAATGTGTAGTACATATTACTTAGCCTTATCAGTACAAAAGAATTAGGGAAATAAAAGACTAAAAATTCCAAATTTTCTCTTCAGCGGATAATTTGACCTCTACTAATTCTTTGGCTGTAGGAAGCGCTGATGGACTTGGGGGATGAGATAGCTAAAATCTCCTATCCCCATATTGTGAAGCCAGCATGTATGGAATGATGCATGCTCCAATAGAAATTAAACAGGATAATTGAGTGTCTAGAGATGGGAAAAAAAATAGGAAGAGCTTCTGATCAAACATGAGAGAAAAGAATATCTTATTTAAATATCTATAAAACATCATAAAGAATAGATAATTGTAATAAAATACTAAAACAAAATAAAAATTTACAATTCATAAGTTACAATCAAATAATAATACGTATCTTTATAAAATAGTTATGATTAAATTTTAAAACAACAAAATGAATAATACATTAAAAATTAGAAAAAATTTAAATAAAAAAAAGAAGAAAAGTAAAATGCTAGACAAAAGTAGAGCGTCAAGTTCAGAATTATATAAGGTATTATTTTGACATCAGGATTAAATAATATATACTAGAAGCCGATAAATCTTCGCGCAAGACATAGAATAATAACATATATATTATAATCAATAATATAATTATAAGTGATGAATAATATAGAATATGAGAAAATTAAATAATGAATTTGCAAAATGGACTTAAAATGATTAAATACTTCAATTATATAATCTTTTAGATAATTATACTAGATGAGAGAATGTACGCCCCGAAAAAAATATTACTCGAAATCATTTAAAATGCATATTTATTTTTATCGGGGTCGATTAATGATGCTACAGATAGAGAAGTGATAAATATAATTTATTTAATACCAGAGAAGATATTGAAGAGTATATTAAACTATAAATGGATAGTGAGTTTATCCGGTCTCGTGAATATTTACGACCGGTGTCTGTGAATATAAAACTTAAACCAGTCAAGGGAAGTCGTATACTATTGATTTCAGGAAAAAATACTAATATATTTTTATATCTTTCATCTTTAATATTTTTGGAAGTATGGTATGCTTAGATTTAATTAATAGGGTAGAAAGTAAGTAATGAATGTTTGGAGAATTTAGATAATTAGTGAATACGTTTGAATCTATCGATGTTTTATTAATTAACGAAATTTGAAGGAAAAGAAGAGCATGTAAAAAAACCGGAAATGAAATGATTATTCCTAAAAAAAAAAAAAAAAAACAAAAACATATTACTAGCGCTAAACTTGTGAATACTCAATTACTTCTTAATTCATAAATCTAATTTTATGATTTGTATGTTAGTTAAGACGGTGTTCTCCCGGCCATCCGATGTGGCAATTCCGTGCGTCGAGCCTCACGGGACTGGGGCGAAGGGTTTACAGGAGAGATTTTAATTAAATGTAAATATATTCAAAACATATGAATTAATTTTCTTATTGCGTAAAGAATAAAACATATTTTAGATGTCATCTTGGAAATCTGCAACACGTAACACTTCAAATCGCTACAAAAAAAAAAAACATTTTAAAATTAGCAAAAAAGTTAACAAAAATCTTATTTAATTAAAATTGAAAAAAAAAATAAAAAACTAAGCAAGAATATAAAAAAATACAAAAACACAAGCAATAAGAGGACCAAAACATGTTCTTCTTTTAAACCAAACAAAGTTAAAATTAGAAAATATAAAATTTTTCACCAAAATTAGAAACTTAAGATTTAAAAAAAAATTAAAAAAAAAAAAAAAAAAAAGGAAAAAAAAATTTTAGAAATATGTGGAACAAAAAAAAATCTAATTCTATAAAACTTTTTTCTTTTTTTCAAGTTAAAAAAATAAATTATTTTTTGCTTAATTTAATTTTTTTTTTTTTTTTTTTTTTTTTTTTTTTTTTTTTTTTTTTTTTTTTTTTTTTTAAAAAATCTCTCTCTG
>NW_023591295.1:0-56298 GCF_014843425.1 Jatropha curcas | reverse complement strand
AAAAGAGAGAGATTTTTGATGTTTGACCTAAATTTCAAAGCTTTGCTTTCAAGGTAAAATTAAAATGTCAAATGCGTTGTAAACCATATTTTTAGCCAATAAATTCTAATATCAACATTCTCAATAGACAATACTCAAAATTCCCCCATAATCTTTCAAAAAGTTAAGTGTTTATATCAATATACAAAAATATCATCGATGTTTATTTTATAATTCGGTTCCATCTTCGTACATGACATGACATAAATTTGTTGAGAAACTTATAATTTTTATTGATTCATGTACCCTCAGTTTCTTCAAAAAACTTTATTGTTATGTCTAGAATCTCTTCTAGAATTTACTTTTCAATAAATTTTTCATTGAATATTTACTGCTTTCCTTTGGTTTCACTTTTGGAACCGATGCTATCTTCATGCTTCAAGGGTGCTTAAACTCATTAGCATAGAAAGGCTTTTGTCCTTGTAGGGGACTTTAATTCTAAATAGGAGCTAGATTCGCAGCTAGCTGTGTGACGATTAAGTTATCTTCTTCTTTTGGATCAGTAAGATCGGTTCTTGGAAGCGAGATTAACTTGACGAAATGTAACATTTTTACAAATGAATTATCTTTAAAAATTTCGAGGTTGCATGCCTAGCCGATTACGGTGATGAAGGTCAAGGTATAATAATCGCATAATTTTACGTTATTCTCATATTAAATTTAATCGCTCAGTGGCTTAATTCCATTTGAGGTGAATCATCTAGCAATACAAACCTTGGCATAGATAAGAAGGAGTATTCTCACTAAAGAATTCCAAATGGATAGATGGAGAATTTAATTCTCCGATATATATATTTTCAAATACCTCTTTTGAAAACCTCATCGTTAGTGCATTGTACGTGGAAGTAGTTTAAGAAAGTAGGTGATATTATGCCAGCATCCAAAAATTCCTCAAATGGATAATATTTATTTCTGATCAAAATCAGTTATAAAAGGTGGAACTTATAATAACTTATCGGGTTTGAATAAGTAGATGTTTACACATTTACTAGCCAATTCCCTTTATAGGAATAAGGATTTCTTTTTCATAATAATTGTCTTGCAATCACTTAATAAATGGATTTTCTAAATCTTGTTGAGTAATGAAGAAAATCAAGTAAAACCGATTTGTCCTAATAATTATTCAATTAACACATACCACATCATTAAAGGCATGATGTGTAAATTCACCATTATTTTCATAGAATAAGTTGCCTTGGATAGCATACTGTCAAAATTATGTTTCTTATCAAAATAAGTATTGCACAAATACAATTTTTGCAAAACTTCATGTGACATCCCGACCCGCAGCAGATCCTAGAGGGCGGGTAGAGCGAAGCTCTGGCTAAGCTTCTAGGATGGCAGGCTAGCTAGGGTAGGTCGAGAATCGGGGACGCACACGGTAAACAATGAAATCGGAATGCATATATCGAAATGGGGAAACTAATCATAAGAGGCCGCCTTTGGGTGGAGTGGCTGGAGAGTTTTGGAAGAACTCCAAGGTTAAGTCTGCTCGCTTAATCAGAAATCTCAGGAATGGGTGAACTCTAGGAAAGTTTCCCATTTCACCTGCAGGACAACACAAGTCGGTGTTAGGGCGTCGTGGACCACACCAAAGCGTGACAATTCCTCCTGGTGATTAGAGTCGGGGCGTGACAACTTCAAAGTTGCAACACATTGATATAATCTTACAAACTTCAATTGCAAGTTAATAATCATGTAACTATCTTTCAAATCATCCATAAAATTATCTAAATACACAATGATGTATGAATTGATTTAATTATTGCCTTCTATATATTCCAGAACATGCAGCATTTCAACTTAAATTTTATTTGGTTATGGCTTAATAGTTATTTGGCTTTGAGAATGAAGTAAACAGAAAAATTCATTTAGATTAAAAGAAAACTTTTGGTTCTTAATAAATATCCATATAACTATTTTAAATTTTTCTTTTTTCCCGCGTCATTATTGATTGAGATGGTCACCAACAAATTCATGCGAATAAAAGTATGAATTTATAAAACTTCTGGTTTAGAATCTATATTTATTTCAATGATTAGTCTCGCATATAATTCTTTTTATATAATATTCTTTCTGGAATTAAGCATTATGCGTAAATTTATTCATTTTAGGTAGTAATAATTTACTCTTTATACCTTAAATGTTTTTTACTACCAAAGTTCAAATTTGTCTTTCCATATTTTGATGTATATAAGTCATGGCAATAGTCATTATATGCCACAGTTGTTTGTACACTTATGTTGGTAAGATTATTATTAATTATTTGGCTTAGTTAATATAATTGGCTTGATTCATTATTTCAACTGGACCTCATATATTCTCAAGTGATCTATATATCTTCATCCTGTTCACTTCTACACAATATCTATGTGTTATGTGCAATCACTTTCAGAGAGTGCATAAAATCTAGTTTAGGTGAACTTCAAACCAATTTCTACTAACCAGTATTAATATCACTTCAAGGAATGAAAGCACCCGGTTTGGGTTAGGCTTCATAATTTTATTAAGGACTATTTATTTTGTTCAATAATAAAAGGACAAAAAAGTAAACTCATAATATAATATTAAAAAATTTTTTTTTCCTCTCTAGTTATTACTATTATATGAGCATATTGAGGTATAATGTCATTGATAATTTTAAAATCGGGAGCTAATAATAGGCTCTAACATAGTAAATAAATGTTAAGAAATAAATGCATCAATTATCAAAATTTGTACCACATGAATAATACAATTCTCAATAATTATAATAAATAAAATAATAACTTTCCCATTTGTAAAATTAATAATAACTTACAAATTTTTATGATCTTGCAATAAATTAAAAGCATTTATTTCATGATGAAAACCTTTGTGCTTTTTTTTTTATTTGATTCTTAATTTCTTCTTTTCTTTAATTATATCCTCCAAGATCCATTGCGTTCAAATATATTTTCATCATCTTAGATCCATAATCAAATATATTCTTCTTCATAATAATTAAGGGCCACAAAATTCAAAATTTAATAAAATTTGACATGATAAAAATACTACTTCAAATAAGATGTATAATAAATTAATAAAATAATTCACCTATATAGAAAATCACTATAATTAATTTATTATTATTTTATAAATTGAATAAATATTAAATCTTATATCTAAATAACGTAATAAAAGAAAATAATTAAAATATTGTATATTTGTTTACAAAAAACAAATATGTATCCAAACATATATATATTTTATAAAATAACAAAACAAAAACTTTATAGTAATATATTATAAATATATTATTATTTAATAATGATTAATATTATTATAAATATATTAATATTTATTAATAGTAAAAGATATTTAATTTTTAGAAAAGACAAGTTTTTGAATAATAAATAAGCTTTGCACAATAAATTGCGAATTTGTATTTTGAAAACGACAAGCAATTTTTTAAAAAAAAAAATTAAAATTAGTTTTAGCAATATATAATCAATAATTGTTTGTTGTCTTAAGTGTAGAAACCAAGCATCTAATATACAAATTTGGGATTTAGAAGTGTCTTTTAACAGGTTTCAATTTGGAAAAATATTGATGGATACAAGGAAAAATCTTGCAATTTTCTATTAGGAATTTTTGAAATATATTCTATGTGTTTTTGGGTTTAGTTAATCTTTATGTCTAGTTAAACTATGATTTAAGCATGTTAGATGGCAACAGAATACATGACATCTTTTGCCTAATCCTTCGGGCGGGTAATTGAGTGTTTAACAATAAATAAATGGAGAATTTTTAACGAAATCTGAATAGTTGTAATGATATAATAATTTTTACATATGAATGAAAATGGAAAATACTTATATCTAATTAAATTAATATGTATGATTAGCCTTTAAGTGGAAATGAATGTTTTTTGGAGATTTTGTACCCTGGTAGCTATAACTAACAACATTGAGTTTCCTCACTTGCAAGCCTTAAAAAGGTAGCAGTAGATTCAGAGGAGGGACCGTTATTTGCTTAACTTCAGAGTTATAAACTAATTTTGGGAATAGAAAGATTTAAATTTCATATGATAGAATAGGTTAACCTATAAATTTGACATTTAAAAATGTTTTATGGTATATGTAAAAGAGATTCATAAAGTTTTGTACGAGTTTTATATATTGTAGAACTTTAATTATTATATATGGATGATATTTTTATACATTTGAGAAAATGTTGATTGACTGCGGCTTTGGAAGTGATTTATGAAGTTTGAGTTGATTGATTGGCATGTAGTTTCATTTGGACTTAAAATGGGCAAGTTTATAAAAGTTTTTTTATTAACAAGTGTAAATCTTGAGAATGTTAAGATTTTAAGGGAAATCTTGCAGTTTTTCCATAGAAATGTAAGTTAAGAAATTATGATGTTTTAGGATAGTAAATGTTTTTTAACAGTTTGAGATATGGAGTTGTTGATTACAAATTTAATGCTCTTAGCACATTATTTGGCATCTCTTTATTTGAATATCCATAGTTTTTGATGTTTGTTATCCATAGTATGTGTAAGGGGTGTTAACCCCCTAACTTAGCCAATGCATTCACTAAAGTATTAGAGTCTTATTTGGGAAAACCATAGTTTTTACGGATCGGTCGAACGAAACTCCTTATGGTTTCCTTTTGTTTTTGATTATGGCTCAATTTTAGCGATTAAGTGGTTGGATTGGATCTTGGACCATTTTGACTTAGTGTGTGATGTGTTTCAAAGTCGCCACCTATACTTTTGTTTTCTTTTTGGGGAAAATATAAGCTGTCTTGTCATTTGGTGTCAGTTGGTGGCTTGGTCTGGATAGTGGTAGTGGTGGTGGTAGGCGTCCTTTCTTATGTCGTGTCCGGCTTTCGTGTCGTACTTATGGTGTGTTGTCGTAAACTCGTGTTTGACTCCATTTTAGTTTGCCAAAAAGATTAAATGCACTAGTCTCGAATCATCGTGAGCTCGGGGACTGGTTTTCCAGCTTTTTTTTTTTTGTAGAAATCTATGGTTTTGGGAATCAAATCGCAAAAAAAAATAAAAAATCCCAAAAAAATATTGGCTTGCGTGAATGACAAGTTGTAGATCATGAGAATATTTAGAATGCATGGGCAATCATAGTAATATCGATAAAGGATTAGAAAAGTGTAATTTGATAAAAGTGTAATTCGGAGGAGAGCATGCTCTAGCCCTTGTTTATCAAGGATTCTAGGTCGTGTGATACAATCCGCCTAGGTCTTCGACCGGATCAGTTTCGGTCAGGGGTCCGCTCTTCGTACTCATTTGAATGAGGATCAAGGCATATGAAGTTCTACGCATTGATTAGGCTGATAGGGGTTTTTGGGTGTTATTCTAGAAATAGGTTTATGATTTATGGGACAGACTGGTGCTTATGGTGTTAGACGGAGGGGGCTTTGGTTTCAAAAAACTGATTTTGTAGTGTGTTGGATGAACCAAAGCTTAAATCATTTTGAGTGTCCGCATAGACCAATCTTAATAATTTAAAAGCTACTAGATGGATCGGGCTTAATTAACAAAGTTTGAGTTTTGAGTTTTACAACCCTGGTCAGGAAGTTGAAAGGTCGGCTGGATGGGTGTTCGTTGCGTAACTCCACGATGCTAAACGATCAAAGAGACTCAGTCTTTTCTCCAAAATAACAAAGGATGGGCACGGGGAACTCGATTTAGTCTTATATATTTATTAGCTTTTGGACGCAGGAGGACCAAAGTGTATGTGAACGTCGGAAAGATCAAAACTTTTGTAGTACTTAATAAGTCGCATTTTTTGCTCAATTAAGGAAGTAAGAGCAAAATCGGACTATAAGTCTTAGAAACATTCGCACGAAGGGAGAATAGAGTCATTGAAGCTTAAGAAGCACCTCGATCTAGCAACAAAGAGGTGTTGAAAAATAAGGGGGAGGTGGCCAATTTATAGGCTGGGAACTACACTTGGCCAGTGGTCGGTAAGGTTTCGGGTGAGTAACTTTCTCGACTTAGAAAACCCTAAGCGAGGAAAGTCCCTAGGTGATAATAGCAACTCGGTCTTGCTTAGTTAATTAATGATGGGAAAGGATCCCAAGTGATGCATCTAAAATGTATGCAAGGCGTTTACGTTGATTAATTCCAAACTGAGACTCGAAGCCAACTCCAGTAGTTGTTCGTCTCCCAACCTGAGTGTCGACGGGAAAGATCCAAAGGACAAAGTCTAATCCAGTCTGGCCCATTGGTCGATTCATCATGAAACTGGGAGGAACTCCTTACGGTTCCTTTTTATTGTGTTATGGCTCGATTTAGCTCTTATCTGTGTCGGGTTGGCTCATTGGAAGTGCTTTGATGGTGGTGTGATATGTTAGAGTCGCCACCTTTAATTTGTTTTTATTTTCGGGAAAAGATTAAAGGAAAAAACCCCATGATGGACTCCATTTTCAGTTTTTCCTTTAGGATAAAATGCACTAGCCTCGAATCATTAGGACTCAGGGAACTATGATTTTCATCTTCCTTTGAAATGAATAATGGTTTAGGTATTTATTGAGAAATCAAAATATTGTTTTGTGTGGATGACAATTTATAAGATGCATGAACAATACTAATAATGCCATGACAATATCAGAAACATAGTGCATTAAGTAATAAATGAATAAATGGGGCGGTAATTTCAGAGGAGGAGCCCGACTTTAGACCCATTTCTTGAGGGATTCTAGTATGGGAGACCTAATAGTTTCCTAAATATATATAATTTTTGTCCTCTCTCTAATGCTACGTCATCAAAATATAAAAAATTATTCTCCACCCATTGAGAGTTTTTAGAATAGAGAGAAGTTAACTAGCCGTTTCCAACGAATAATTGTCGTGGCTATTTCTATTTAGTTTCACCTAGTAATTTTGGAATCAGATGGTTTCAATGGAGCGGACAAGAGGAAACTTATAAAGTTATTCTTTTTTGTAAATTTCAATTTATATATGAGAATCTTTTGTAACGCCCACAAAAATATTCGAATCTTAAAAATGTAATTATTTTATCATGTCATGAATGGTGCCTGCAGAGAGGAAGGATAATATTTTTATTTAGACCCGAGAAAGATATTGCATATTAATTAATTATAGATAGATCAGTGATATACGGGGCTATGAATAGTACCACCGGTCTGTGAAATAGTAAACTTCGGTCCTGGAATCGGTATTATTTTGGTTCGAAAAAATTACTACTTTAATGTTTTATATTTTATTTAATATTTTGGAGTAGCATACATGATTTTCTATGGGTGGAAAGTAAGTATGATATTTTGGAGAATTTAAATAATTAGTGGGAATAGTGAATTATGAATGTATAATTAAATTAAGGAAATTTGGGAAATTATTTTCATGGAGTAAATTTTAAAGAATTTTGTGGAGAATAAGATAATATTTGAAGAAATTTATTGAGAATATTTGTAGGTCCCATTAGATTAGATAAATATTGACCTCAATCCTAGCCATTCAAATTATGGAAAAAAGAATAAAAAGCCTTGTGCTCTATATAAGTCAACCTTCAAGATAATTGAGCAACAACTTTCATCTTTTCTTCTTCTTCTTCTTTGCTCCTTAGTCGTTCAACTTTCTCTTCTCTTCACCTTATTTTTCTTGCAAATTCCTACTTGCCAAACACCCTACTCATTTACACTCCATTAAACTTGATTTAAGTAATTAATTCTTAGAGAATTAAGCTTGGAGGAAGTGATTTTTGTGGTGATTATTTTCAAGAATTTGGAGATTCTCTACTTACCAAAAGGTTGGAGAAACCTCTACTATGGAGTAAAGGCAAAATTTAGAGCTTAGAAAGCTTTAACTTTAAGCTGCTAAAGCTATTTTTAAGGTTAGTGTCATAAACACACTTACCTTACTTTAAATTTTTTTTGATTTTTGTGCATTTATGCTATCAGTGTATATTTGGGTTTTTGTAAGAAATGATTGATTTTGTTGAATTTTGGTTGCAATAACATGCTCTGGTTGGGTGTTTGATGAGTATTATAGTATGTGGTAGAAATCCACTTGTATCTTTGACTTTTCATGTTCTTTTCCTGGTTAAAGTTAACGCTGAATTGGGAAACAATGTGTATTGGGTGAGATTAAGGAACTATTTTTTTTCGATCTTTTCTATTTTCCATTTTGTGGTTGAGTCCCTTCATGAAGTTGTAGGTCTACTTCTTCACTTTCCAATCCATCCTTTGGTCCAAATTTGGATAGATATAGCTCGACTTAAGGCTGAACCACCAAACTAACTCTATTAGTGGCCACAATGCATCACTAGATTAGTGCCCATTTTGACCACTATAATGGCAAGATTATGGTTGGCTCAAGGGTCAAATATTAATCTCAGAGATTTGATGATTAAAACCAAAACAAATAATTAAAATTATATTATTTGTGCTACATAATTTTATGAAGATTACATCATGGAAAATAATAAATGAACAAGGCAATCCTACAAATTCCAAGGATTGTGAAGACAATTTGAGACCCCTAGTGGTTAGACTTTTAGGATTTCATTGTAAGATAGAGAGAACATCCAATTATAAGCACAAAAATCAATTTACTCTGACTTTATCAAAAAAGGTTTTTCGAAATATCTCTTAAAAATCAAAACTTTTTCTTTCAATTTCTTGTTTTCATAAAATTTTTTTTTTTGGAAAAGTTTTACTTTTAAATTTTTTGAATTTTCTTAAGGTTCGAATATTCAAATTAACCACTAAATTAACGAGACTTTGGTCTTCTAGCAATTTTGGGTAAATAAGAATAAATTGAATAAAGATCTTATGCATTTCATTTTCGGAAAACAAAACCTTTTTTGAAGATCCAAAAATCTTGATTTTATTTTCTTACCTAAAGAAGAATAGATATATCGTAATTCATTTTTGGTAAACTAAATCCTTCGAAAAAGATTTTTCAAATAATTTACTTTCGAAAATCTTCGTTTTTAAAGGAAAGAAAAGATTGTCTCTCAATTTGCTTGCCAAAAAAGATAGAATGTGACTCAAAAGTTTGATAACAAAGATTTCCATATCTTCTAAATAAGAAAAGTCATATTCTGATTTGGAAAAGAGATATTACTTTCTAAAACGAGAGTCACAGCCCTCTCTATAAAAAGGCTTTTTGTTTTTGAAAAGAAATGTGGAGCAAAAAGAGTTTTTCGTTTTAAGAGTTATTCATTCGTTGATCATAAATCTTTTATCTCTCAAAACTTACTCTCTACCCTTATTTTTCTTTTCATCTTATACTTTAATTTTATCTTTAAAGAGGAAAAGAAATTTTATACACAACTTCTTTTGAAAAACAATTCTGATTTCTAAAACGATTTTTCTTAATCTTAAAAACTATTTTCCTGTGCTTATATTTGCATTTTTGTCTGTAATATTTTAGAATTCTGTAATCTTCTAGTAAGACGGGTTTTCTTTGATAAACTTTTTGTGAAATAGCTTAGGTGAGAAGCTATTATGAAATAAGGGTATCAAAGCGACGCTCTCCCGTGAGAGAGATTCTAATGTCTGAATTGGAGTTTTCTGTACTCTTGCCAAAAACAGAAAGGGTTTGATGTTAACATAACCTTTGAAAATCTAGTGGGACAAAGGGTAGATCTAGGAGTGAATCTATGCCTTGTACTGTTGGGTTTGTCTCTTTACCTTCGAAAAGAGATAACATAGTTGAGGATCTCAAGGATGAGTCTTGGGGAGGGATGTAGGCGAGTTAGTGCACACTATAAATCACTGTGTTGATCTTTTATTTTTCTAAAGTTCTGCTTGATACGATTTTAATCACACTTTTGTTTTATATTTTAGAAATGTTAAAGTTGTTTTTATAGTTTTGATGTTCTAAAACGGAAATAAGCTTTATCTCTTTCTGAATATTAGAATTTTGGACTTCCTGGTGAGTGAATATACCAAGTTTCTAAACTGTTTTCTTTTTATAGTATATTTCACTACTTGGGTTTCTAATCAGTTTTCTAAACTTGATTAAAGCTTTGTGAAAGCAGTTAGATTTCAATAACTGTCTCTCGGACAGTCTTTCATGTTTTTTCTAAACTTTATATGGAAGTTCTAATAAAATAGCTTTCCATCATAAAGCAGTTTCAATATTAAATAAGAACATTGTGAAGCAATCTGTACTTTTGTAAAGTCTTTCTATTTTTCTCTGATAGAACATTGTGAGTAGTTCTAATCATACTTATTAATCCACAAGTTCATTATACTTTTCTGCCTGCAGATAGAATTCTGAGTTTTTATTTTTAAACGTCAAATTTTTAATTTTTAGGAAAAACCCAATTCACCCCCCTCTTGGTTGTGCCATATATATACCGGGGATTCCACAGATTTATGTTCTGATTCTCTATGAGAGTTTTTCCTGTGTCTTGAGACTTCCTGGTTTTAGTTGGTTTAATTTGAGTGTTTGGATAAGTAGGAATTTAATAAACATTGGACTTGGTTCTGCCTGAATCAGTCTGGACTATTAGTCTGTGGTCCTATCTTTTTTTTCCAATCTTAACAGATTTGATCCGGGGCTCTAGTCCTTCATAACATTTGTATAATTTTGTCTTATCTTTCTAATGAATCAAACTTACTCAAATTTGAGAACCTATAACTCAGGTTATGTCTTAAACTAGCAAAGGTCAAGGTTATTTTAAATGCTGAAAATTTCTCATGTCTTTGAATCAATAGGTTTATTTGGATAAAGGCATGTATGAAATCATGTGTGTATGAAGTTCCTCTTGATTACTTTTATGTTTTAGGATTTATTTGATGAAAATAAGACACAAGTTTGAAAAGTGTTGTTATGCAATATGTTTGATGGGTACTAAAGTTATATTGTACATATGTTAATGTTTACTAATTTTTCCTATGAAGAAATTGTTTAGAAATTTGGGGATTTGGCATGCTAAGATTTGTGAGCGTGAATTGATGTTATGAACATGTTATTGGAGACTAAATGCATGAAATAGTTAGATGGGGTTAGAAAGTTGAATTTGCCTAAGTAAACAAAATAATGAGAAATTTTTTCCTACTTATTGCCATAACAATAGAAAAGTTGATATATTATATTTTACTGCTTATAAGTGATTTTTATGAATAAGAATTATTTTATGAATAAATCCATTATGACTGTAAGTAAGTTTCTCAAAAAAAATGAATTATGAGAATTCCTATGTTAAGTAATTATATTAAGTATGAAAGTTTTCATGAGTTACTTAAGTTCTAAAGTAAAGCTTCCATTAGCATTTCAAAGAAAAGACTAAGGAATAAGACAAAGTTTTAATTTGCGAAGTGTTTATGAATTAAGATTGAAACAAGGAATTTTGGGCTCTAAATATACTTTTGGTGTGAATTTGATGCATGATTTGATTTTATTATGTAAAATGATGGCGACCTAAGGCCAATATGAATAAGATGGCGACCTAAGGCCAATATAAATAAGATGGCGACCTAAGGCCATTATGAATAAGTTGGCGACCTAAGGCCAATATGAATAAGCTATGAAAATATCTCTACTTCTCTTTCTCCTAAGTATATGCGAGCCCTTGGAAAATATTTTTAAGGCAATTAAACGAATGAGAGTACAATATTTTAGTAAACCTTAATTTGGAAATTAATGATTAATCAAATGAATTTTCAAAGCATGATATTTCGGTACATGGTTTTAAAATAAATAGTATGTGTATTTTCGGTACATGGTTTTAAAATAAATAGTATGTGTATTGGTATAATAAGTGTTCAAGTAATGAATTTATGATTTGGAAGAATTAAACTATTTATGTTATTAATAATAAGTTTATTTGATATTTTTTTTGCTATAATGTAAATATATGTTGAAATTTAATGATTCTATGATTGTAAATGATTTTATGAAATTTTTGTTTTAAGTAAGTTACCATCGTATCTTTGGTAAGTATGTAAATTATGGGCATCACTGAGTTTTATACTCAGCGCATTGATTTTATCACGCGCAGGTTAAAGACCGTGGTTACTGTTTGAAGACTAGAAGAGTAGCATCATAGCAGAAGAGACTATTGTGGTAGTAGTAGATTGAGATTTATGTAATTAAGAGTTATGACATGTATAATTATTACATTTTCGGAGATTATGTTATTTGAATTATAACTTAAGCATATAATTATAAATTATTTTGGTGTATATATTTGATATGGAGAAAGCATGAATTTTATTTAATGTTTGGATTTCAAAATATGTTTAAGATAGGTTTGTATTGATTTAAGAAACATAAGGGACCTTGGATATATATAATGATAGCATATTAAATTTGCATGATCATTTAAAATGCTCATTTGAGGATTTATATAGTTATGAAATACACATAGAATCATATATATAATGAATGCATTTAATTGATGATCATTAAAATGCTATTGAGGATTTATATAGTTATGAAGATATAGAAGTGTTGTTGTGTTGGTTAATTGTCATTGGAGTTGTTGGGAATTATAATTTGGATTAGGAAGTGTTTTGGTATTCACATTTTTTGTGAGCTCAGTTTAAGGGAAACTCTTGCAGTTAATCTGTAGGATTTTTTTCAAATCGTTTTTCATAAGTTGTATATATTATTATTAAAGGAAAAAAAAATTATTCGCTAAACTTGTGAATACTTAATCACTTCTAATTCATAATCTGATTATATAATCTACATGTTAAGTTAGGACGGTGTCTCCGACACCAAATATGGCATCCGCTATCAAGTCTCTCGGGACTGGGTGGTGGGTGTTACAATCTTGGGCACTTAAAATCCAACGTAAGCAAGTAAGAATAAGTGACCTTATACATATGATTAAAGAAACATATGAATTTGAGTAAATTTGCTTTCACTTACTTGGATGTGAGGCATAAGGGATTTCCATGTAAATAATGATTTAAGTTGCATGTGAAATGAAAATGTTATGGAAAATTTGAGTAAATGGAAATGTAAAGCTTTTAAGAAATAAAATAAGTTATTGAATAAATATGATTTTTGGGCCCTTAATATACTTGGTATGAATTTGATGTTCTGATATTGCTACTTGGAATTGGGATATAATCATATGATATGGCAATTGTCCCTCCACTTGAGCGGACGCATTCATCCGACTCTATTATGGCTTTTAAACCCTCTGAACTCTACTTCAATTTTCCTTTATCTGCTTTTGATTATTCCAAGTATATATAAGGTCCTTTCATTTAGAATTAGAAAACACTTAAAAATTTAATATGCTTAATATTTGGGACTCTTGTAACTTATGATTTGTGTATTGAATATGACAAACATATTATTCTTGAATGAAGTGTTATGATGGAAAAACATATGGTATGAGCATGTATTAATCTTGTATGAGAATAATTCAATGAATTTTAATTGATTATATGTGTTATGCCTTGGAAATTATTATTGAGCTATTTGAATGGTTTTATGGAAAACCTTTTGTAAATGCAATTTTTTGGGGCTAAATATATCATTTGCCTCTTGAACTTGCGCAAAAAAGTCTTGTGGCCTCTTGAAATACCCCGAATTTTTATTTTCGAAACTTTCGAATTTTTATTAAATCAAAAATCTCGATTTTCAACTATATGGGCTATAAATACCAAACAATTTCAACTAGATGGGGCTATGAAAATACCAAACATTTCAGAATTGGAAGCCCAAGGCTTGCGAGTTGGGCCAAAGCCCAAATATATTCATCGAATTTTCAATTGAGAACGGTTAAATTTTTGAGAAAATAATACGAAACCTCGTAATTTAACCTATTAGGAATATATACAAATTAATTATCCTAAAATCAAATAGTGTTACTATTAATATTTTATTATTATTATTGAGTAAATGGAAAAAAAGTTACGGAACCTAACTAAAACAATCGAAATAAATCGGACCTAGAAATCAAATTGATTTTGTCAAAAACTAGCTTGAATTTTTTGCAAACCAAATTAAATCGGGTCAAACAATTGATTTGGACCAAACCGGTTTGAATCGAACCGGAATGACCTAGAAATTGCTAGAAACCGAATGGCCTAGAAATTGCTAGAAACCGCCTTTCTTCTTATTTTCTTTCTCTTCTTCTTCTTCTCCGCGCGTTCTTCTCTGTCTCTTCTCCGACCTCCGGCCTCCGGCCACCAAAATCGGCAAGCCATAGCTCTAAATTGAAGAGCACAAAGAAAGGAAGCCATTTGTAGTCTCGTTTTGCGGAAACAGAGCTTGAAACGAGAAAAAATCGCGTTAGAAGCAGCGGGACACCGTGCAAAGCCATTTCCGGCGATTCTCGCCGTTTCCGGCGGACACAGCCAGCGAGGAGACCTCTAATCGACTCCTCTTGGTCTTGCGCGTGTCTTCCTCCCTTCAGTTCCGACGATCAGGCTTCGGTGGTGAAATCACTATTGACGGCGGTGCCAAGCTTCGGGTGGCATCGGTTTAGGCGCTTCGGGTGGCACTCGGTTTAGGCCAAATGAGCCACCGGACTTTAACAAACGGAGCATGGATTTTGTCCTTTGTGAATATTTCGGATTCTAGGGTGTACCCAAATGCATTTCTGGGCAGCCTTGATGTTGCCGGCCACCTGAACGCGGAGACGGCCGCGCTCGGCGAGGCCTCCGGATGAGGCCCAATGGACAGGAATTCTTTCCTTTCCTCGCCTGGATTGTTGGATTCGTCATTTGTGTGGGGCCGATTTCATTTCGTTAGTGTTCTAGACTCAATTCTCAATTTTTTGTATTAGATTTCGAATTAATTAACTTAATGAATTTAATTAGAGTAATTAAGTAAATTAATTTGAATAACAAGAATGTGAGGGAGGTGGTGTTAGTATAGAACATTTTTAGCTTTTTTTTTAAATAAATTTAATTTGATTAGGCTTTGCGTTAATTGCGATAAGGCCCGCTGATATGTTTAGTTGGTTGGGTTTTTTAGGGAATTTTTTAAGTAATAACGTAATTGCAAATTAGTTTTAAAAAACCATTGTCAAAATAAAATTACATGAGCTATTAACGGGTGGGAAATGACGGGAAGATTGCGGAAACCTGAAATGGCAGCCGTGCCATTTTTAACTAATTTAGCTTGAACAATTATTCGTTAATGCAAATGAAGTTATAAATTAAGTTTTTTGGTGGAAAATGGTTAAAGTAAGCTCGACTCAACTCGACTCTATGAAAAAAAAACTCGACTCAGTACTAAGACTCGACTCGGTAGGATGTCACATAGTAGGTTTAATTCTTGCTAGGAATAGTTAATCGGTATATTTTAAGTTGTAAGTTGGATCTTTTAGTAGATGTATTCTTTAGATTTTAATTTAATAGAAGCTTTTGTTCTTATTGGCTAATAAAAATTTTAACAAAAGAATAAATATGTGGTTATTATCTTTAAGCAAGAATGAAGAAATGAAAGCAATTGCAATTAACTTAATGATATAAGTTTTATTCGATTATATATGTATTAAAGCCTTCGTTTGTTTGGTAATTAGCTATTGAAGCTAGTTATATTATATGAAGTAAAGAATGATTGCTATTACCATTGGAACAAGATTGTTGTAAATTAATGGTTGAGTGTTGATATTGTTGTTTTGGGAGGAGGATGGGATTTTAAATTGATTGATTGCCCGACGGATGGGCTGTGTGCTTTGATTTGATAAATAAATGATAATATTGAGATATTTGAGCAGGCAGATAGTCCAATTTTTAGGGGAGGTGCTGTCGAAATTTTGATAGAACTTAGACTAATTTTAACTAACAACATAATTAATAAGTTTATTATTAGGAATAATTATCCCTATAACTAAACCACATAGATAAATAGAGTGCTCTAATTTATTTTATTTTATTATCTTTATTATTCATTTAGCTATGTAATTATTTATTATTTTATTGTTATGTTTTTATTATTATTATCATTTATTTTATCATTATCCTGTTTATTGGTTAATAGTATTTATTAATTAGTTAATTGCATTTGAGAAATGGATGGTCTAATTGTTTTTTTGGGGTTGGTGTTTTCTATGCAATTGCAACTTGTGTATTTGCATCATGTTAATTAATTTTTTGCTATGCTTGCATTTAATTGCAATGCTTGATTATTTGTGTTGTGATAATGTTATGCTTTGTTTATGTGGAGTTGGGATGAAGTGGATCACCATGGGTTTGTGAGGGCGGTCTACGAGACCGTTGGCCGTAGAGATCGGCACCCCGTGTGCCCCTAATGATATGATCTGGATGATATGGAAACCAGAGGGTGGTCTCTTATTGGGCGCACCTGATAATCTGGATTTGATGGTAGCCCGCAGGGTGGCCTCCTGTTGTGTGCGCCTGATGATCTAGATTTGATTTGTGAGCGCCTGATGATTCTAAGATTGTGGTGGATGGAACGACCGGTTGCCTCCTGTTGGGTATGGAAGAAAAGAGAGAATGGAAAAAGTAATGAGAGGGGGTGCAAGTGAGAGGTGTAGACCGGGGTCGGGCAGTATGGGGGATCGGCTCCCTGGTGCACACGTGTGGAGAGATGGAGGCCAGTGTGGGAGGACGGCCTCATCGGGGTTTCGCGTGACATCCAGCTGACAATTTCCACGTGATTGTGATTATATGAAGATGTTAATAATTGTGAGCTTGCTTGCGTGATATGCCATTGTGTGTGACTGTCTGTGTGAGCATATAGCTATCGGGATACTAGATTATATATTTATACCAAAATTCGTGTGAATGCATGTGTTGTGCAATAATTGATTATTTCATTAATAAATCTCACATCTCTTTTGTGGGTTAAATCTTTGCAGGAAAGTAGCATTTTCTAAATCCCAGCTATAACTCTTACTCTTTCACTCCTGTCTTAAAAAGAAATTTTTCTAATTTTAGTATTGATCTATAAATAGATAAATGTCCGAAGTTTATCTGTTATAGGATCTGTTAGTGAACTCCGCAGTTATAGGATTTGTATAATTTTAAGTCGTGTATTATAGTAAGATGAAATAATTTCGTGAGCCTATATTATAAATATAGTGTATTGTAAGCAAGGCGATTTGTAAATGTTTAAAATTTTATTGAGATAATTTAAATTTTTAGTGTTTGCGGCTTACTACGGGCCGTCGGGAGCCTTAAGCAATTTTTAGTGTTTCAGGCTTACTACGGGCCTCGGGAGCCTTAAGCTTACCTGGGCCCTAGTGCCGGTCCGGCCCATGGAATCGGGTCGTGACACCTCTTATACTTAGAAATGACCTTATGGCCTGCTAAACTTATTTCTTTTGTAATTTATGCACATCTGGCCATATTAGAAAATGGGATATGAGATACATGTGCAAAGTGAGCGATTTAGGTCGCATAAAAGCATTTTACATGGCAAATTTTATTGTCATATCATCATAGTTGATCAAATAACATTAAGGTAATTCTTATCACTCCACAACACCCTCATCTCAGATCTCAGCATAAAACACCCATCTTCCTCACTGCCGCATAGATCAAAGTTTAATGATAGAATTCAAATTCTATTAAATAACAAGATAACAAGTTGCAGCGTCTAAGACATGAAAACCAGAGATCCCTAAGAGCACAACATGAAAATAAGATTGCTAGCCATCCAAAGGAAACCATCCTACAAACAAGAATTAAAAGATATCCTTCTCTAGAGACTCCATGCAAGAGAGGAAGCTTGAGAAATGCCAAAAGAATTGTAAGCTTGATCCGCATATTGGAAGAGTAATTTGAAGTTAGAAGATTATTGGCCCGTATCTCATCCTGACCTAGTCAATGTGGTAGAGCTGATGGGTACATATTGGAGTGTAAGGAACAATTCTATATGAAGAAGATTTAAAGGAGAAGGGTAAGGGTGCTGCCTAAATGTTTAACTGGCAAGATTTTGCTGCCTACTATTTGGTTTATTTTAGTTTTTGTTTCTTGAGTTTTGCTGCCTAAATATTTGGTTTATTCATGCTAAAATGATGCTCATTCTATTTTGGAGCCATTAGAATCAATTATAATGTTTTTGTTCCCTTTTATTAAAAAAAAAAAAAAAAAAAGGAAGAGATCCTCGAAATTGACTTTTGCAAGAAAGATAGGGGAGGCATAAAAAATCAGAAGGCAAAAACTAAAGAGAGCAAGATGCAAGAGTATATGAGTAAAGAGATCAAGATCTGGAGTTTGTGATTAGGTTATGGCCATGAATCAGAGGAAGATCATTTCAAAACTACCACCAGAATCTAAGTTAGAGGCAAGTATAGCATGTGTCTAAACATATAGATGGACAAGGGAAAATATGTATTATTTTGCAACAGAGCGAAGAAGAAGAAGAAGTTTCTTGTTTTCAGTTTCTTTTTTTTCTTTTGTTTTTGGTAACAAGTTTCAATGTGATTTTTAATTTTAATGTAAGATATAGTCAAAAGAAAAAGTGTCTTGCCACTACTCCACGTAATCGTGCGTGTTATTCACTCAATGGTTTTAGTTCTTGCTAAGCGTGCATAAATTTAGGAGGCCATAAGGTCATTTCTAAAGTATAAGGGGCTACAAGACTTTTTTGCACAAATTCAAAGGGCAAATGATGTATTCAGCCAATTTTTTGGTTATATGAGTATGTTGATCACCATTAAGTTTTATATTTAGCGCATTGATTTTATCACGTACAAGTTGTAGACTTTAAGAGTGTTAGTCATAAGCAAGTTCCTGCATTAAAGCTTGAAGATTCCATTTTGGTAGATTGAGTCATGTATTAGCTACGTCTATTTAGTTTATGACATGTAACTTTAATATTGGAGTTTGAATTTGATTAAGTAAGGAGTATTGTAATAAGTTAAGATTTGGAAGTTTGTGATCGTATGTCTTTAGAAAATTTTATGTTATATGGATGTCTTAATATAAGTTATTGAAAGTAATGTTATATCGATGATATTGAGATTTGATATTGATGATGTCTTTAGCATGGAGTTAATGTATTAAGAATTAAGACTTTGTAATAGTTGATGACCAAGTTGATAATTAGAATTGTTTCTTGCTTTCACAAGTTTTAGTTAAATCTAATTTTTAGAGAAAACTCTTGCAAATTTTTTTGTAGGATTTTTTCTCCAAATATTTTCTAAGTAAATTATGGACTTGCAAAGTATGTGAGGCTTGAAGCATATCTAAATTTATATCATTAGTTTAAGTTTGAATTCAGTATATTAACATAATGCTTTTGGTAGAGAATGTTGCATTTAGTATCTAATCATTTGGAACCGGATAATGGGTGTTATATGCCACCAAAGAAGAAATAAAAGATCTATATAAAAACTCCTCAGTAATAAGGAACAACTCCATGAAAAGATAGAATTAATAAATCAAAACACACAACCCTACCAAGAGAATATTAAAAACACTCAAAATATGTTAACTATTGCATATCTTAGAGAATAAATCCAAGTTTTATTCTGAATGATCACAAGTTTGAAAATTATTAAAAAAAAAACTAAAGAAAATAAAGAAAAATGATGGAAAGGAATGAAAAAAAAAAATCACTCCCACTAAAAAATACGGTCAACGATGATTCAAAATCAAACTCTAAAAGAACAGAGAGAGAGAGAGAGAGAGAGATGTGTAGGTTATCAAACTCCTCTCATAACCTCAATTTGCTTTTTTTGGTAAATCCTTTTAAGAAGTTACTATCTAAGTTATCCGGATACCGTAAAAGATTTAATGTATCCGTGTCAGATGTCAATACTTCTCGGACACTCTCGAACACGTTTTTTAAACTCTCGAACACATTTTTGTCGAACACTTTACAAAAACGTGTTTTAGTATTTATTTTATTTTATTAATCTTGGACACTTTAAGGATACTTATTAAACACTTCAGAGACACATTTGAAAATTCTATTAGACTTTTAGATAACTTCATTAAACAAAAATTTTAAAATTATTGTCTTAAATATATATTTGTTAATTATTAATATTTAAAATACAAAATTAAAAAAGATACATAAAAGAATGAAAAACTCTACTTATAATTCATAATTTGTAATTTATTACATATTTATTATTATCAAATTCAAGAACTAATTCATAATGTTAATTGAAATTATACAAGGCTTGTATAAAAAAAAGGTCTGAGATATTATATTGAATAAACTAAAATGTGGAATATCATCAGGATTAATTTGATCTCTTTTAAAGATGTTAAAATTTTTGAAATTGTCAATTTATCTCTAAATAAGCTAGAGATGCTATAATTTTCAATGATCATGTTAATTTTAAGAATTTAACTAATTATGTTGAAATATGAAATTTAATATTTTTTATTTTATATTTATGATTTATTATAAATGATTGTTTATTTATTTGGATTACTAATAAATTATACTTATTTAGTGCAGCGTATCTTAAACATGTCAATATCTTATTTTTTTTAAATATTATCATATCTCGTATCCTGAATATGTAACCTGGATTATTATTATTGTATTCCATATTTAGAGTTTCCTAGTATGTCTATAAATTCTTTCTATATATTGAAATCAATGTTAAATATCAAGCTAACATGTGTATGTTACTATATAAATCTAAACTACTATAAAACAGAAAGAATAATAAAATTCTTTTGATTCTTTTTTCAATCTATCGATAAGTTTGCTTCTCAAAAGATCATATTATATGAGAATTATATATACTAAATTGAAAACCAAAAACACTATTCATAAAACCAACCATTTTTCATGTTTTTTTTTTTTTTTCATTTTGCCTTTTGTCATATTCACAACAAGTGTCTTTCTAATAAATTAATATTTTTTAATGCTTTTTCCATTTTGCCCTTTGTCATATATCTAGAGGTTATTGTTCACATGCACAGTATTTTAGTTTCTCCTTTTATTATTTTGCCCCTATTCATTTCTAATATTTTATCATTGTAACTCTATTTGTATTTCTAAATTCCATCACTCTAATGTCTTGCCACATGACCGTGTACTTGCTTCTCCACCATTTCCACAGTGTAAACTAAATTAATCTAATTTTTGAATAATTTTAATAAATAAGTTACCTTAACAATTAATTTTATTAATTTGAAATATATGATAATTAATTAATTTTTTTTATATAGAACCGATTCAACATAAATTTATGTCTCATTTTGTTAGCGCTGCTTGGTCCCCAAATTCTGAATTATTTGCTCAGTTTCATCATTTTAGTGTATCTCATTTTTTAGAGAAGGAAATAGTTATCAATCAAATTGTTTTGGATAACATTCTTTCTTTGTTTTAATGGAATCTAATACTCTTTCAGTCCCATTTTGTTTGCATGTTAAGAATTTAGTCAAGAAAAATATTTTTTACCTTTAACTCATTAAGATATTAATAAAAGTTCTTCATTCAATGAATGATAATAAATGTTATCATGAAAAAAATAATGTTTACATGTAGAAATTTAGAAACCCTGCAAACATTTTGGAACAAGTAAAAAAGGAATAACAAGCGAACAAACTGAGACCGAGGGAGTATCAATGTTTTTTTTTATTTTTTATTTTAAAATCAAAATCAATGTTCTTTTTAAATAATTCAAAAGTCATAAGTTTTAAAAGAAATTTATATTTTATATATGTAATGTTTACAGTTGTAGAAATTTAGGAAAACCCTTTTGCAAACATTTTGGAAAAAGTAAAAAAGGAATAACAAGCCGAACCAAACTGAGACCGAGGAGTATCAATGTTTTTTTTATTTTTTATTTTAAAATCAAAATCAATGTTCTTTTTAAAATTGAATTTCAAAAAATCATAAAGTTTAAAAGAATTTATATTTATATATATACATATATATATATATATAATAATATATAAAAGTAAAACATTTTATTAACTTAATCTTAGTATTTAACTTTTCATTTTACTTAATAAAATAAATAAATATTTTTTCTATTTCTATAAAAATTGAATACAAAAATTAGCAGAATTTAAACTAAACATTAAGGGAAGTAAAATTAAATTTGCCTTAGAAATTTGAGTCCATTTATAATGTTGTCCAAAGTTTAATTTTCTTTTTACACAATTTCACGCTAATTTGCACAAATAAATGGAATTAGATATATATATAATATATATAATATATGGAAAATAAAGGAATTATATATATATATATATATATATGGAAAATAAAGAATGATAAGATTTTTCAAAATATCATTAACAAATTTGAGATATTTTAAAATTTTTTAATATGATTAATTAAAAAATTATATATTTGATTATAATTTAGAAGACTTAAATAGAAGAGATGAGAAAAAAGTAAAAATATTAAATAATTTAAATTTTAAAAAAATACATATAATATTTTATTGTAATTTAAAAAGAAAAGATTTTAAACAATCAATTAAAATCTTTTAATTTAAATAATATATATAATGTTTGATTGTAGTAATTGATTATAAGATTTTAATTCGTAGAGAGATAAAGAAAAGAAAAATATATTAAAAATAAATATCATTCATTTGTAATTTAGAAGATTTTAAATAATCAATTAAAAATTTTAATATAGATATAGTATTACTGTAACTTAACAAATTTTTAGATTGATTAATTAAAAACTTTTAATTATATATAAATATATATATATATTATATACTATACTATTATATATATATATATATATATATAGATAATATAATATAATATATAAGAGCTCTGCTTATATGGAATATTTGTATTATATATATAAGAGCTTCTCTTATATGGATATTGTATAAAGTTGTAATAAACAGAATTTTGCAAGAAAATAATTCATTTAAAATTAAAATATTACAAATTTGTTAATTGTCATGAGATATATTTTTCATCACTTGACTAACTATAGAGATTTTAAATCATATAGCTGTGACGTTCATTGGCATATGAATATAAATGATATACGATTTGATTATACACATCAGGATATTTAGTTTAGTATTAGAATAAAAGGAGATTTTAAATTCAAAATTTAATTATACTGTTGCTTGGGATCTTGGGGTCATGGAGCTGCTTGTGGAACTTTAATTGCGGGTTTCAGTGGAGTTGATATCTTCTGGTTCTCGTTCCAATATTCGCTTGTCCAGTTTGTTGGATCAGATTGATGGCCTACTGAGTCGCCAATGGCAAGTTCGCTTGCGGCATTGCTATCGGGAAGGGAATCGCATTGCTGACTGTCTCACTAATATGGCAGTGGATTGTCCTCGTGGTCGGCATGTTCTTTCTGCTCCCCCTGATGAGGTGTGGGACTTAATTGTCCAAGATGCTCAAAGCGCGGTTCATTAGAGCTAAGATCATCTCCGATACAATTATTGATTGTGGTCGATATGTTTTAATAAATAGAAGTTGTGAATGGTGATATGATTGAAAGTGTATTTATAGATGTTAGATTTAGAAAATGGTTCTCCAATGCACGAAAAAATCAGTTTCAGATCAAGAAGAAGTTTGAGCGCAAATAAAAGAGAAAACATAAAGAAAAATAAAAAAATAAGAAAAAAAATAAATACATAGGAAAAAAAAGAATAAGAAGTTGAGTCACTGTTTAAGAGACATTTTGAAAATAGAGAGTGTGATAAATAATATCTCTTTTTCTTCTTGACACATCAGATTCACAGACTAAACGGATAATAACGTTCGAGAAGGTTTTTATTTTTAACTTTCAATTTTCCAGACGTAGCAAATATATTAACTTGGAGATGCTTTATGTAGTTTGATTTACTTTCCCGGGGTGTCCCTCTCCTCTATATACAAAAAAAAAAAAAAAAAAAAAAAAAAAAAAAAAATTGAATTTTTAAAATATAAAATACAATAAATTAATTTAGTTGTATGAATTTAAAAAATATACTTTCCACAACAAAAATTTATAAAAGAATTTTAGAAAGAAATATATGTATCTAGAGATATATTCTTCATTAATTCAAAATAAATATTAAAATTTTAATAAATAATATATATAAAATATACTTTCCAACAAAATTATAAAAAAATTTTAAAATAAATAATTATCTGATATCTTCTTCATTTATTCAAAATAAATTATTTAAAATTTTAATAAATAATTATAATTTTTTATTTATCTTATTATTATATTATCATGTATTTATGCAGCTAAAGCTATGTTAAATATACATAGACGTTTCATTATCTTTCAATAGAATATTTTTCTTAAAAAATTAAGAAACCATGCAGCAAAGCTTGTAGCTCAGCCACCATCGAAGAACACACACCCAAACGAGCCACAAAACCCGTCAGCCATTTGCCCTGCCAATCCCTCGCCACACTGCCACCCTCACTTCTACCTAGATTTCCCTTGCAAGCCCCGTCCATATTGACCTTAAACCAACCTTGACTAGGAGGGACCCGACAAACAGAGATGCAGGTACGAGTCGCAAGAATAAATAGCTTACTTCATAACCTATTCTATAAGTGATAAGTTACTTAATTTTAAATCTGATAATTTATATTTAATATTTTAAATCTAACAGTGAAAAAAGGTTGTGTATCAGTAGAGAAATTTCAAATTCTTTACTGTAATCTTATCATAATTAAAATATTGCATAATTGTATCGTTTCTTTTATTTAAAAAATATTCAAACAAAATAAATTTAAATAAGAAAATATTACTCATATACCTGCGCGTTGCATGAGGTGCGTAATTTTATATTTTTATATTACTATGGATAGATAATTTTTAAGAAAATGACTTTGATTTATAGTTGTGTTGCTTTAATTTAAATAATTTATGTATGTATTTTGATTAAATCATGAAAGGTGAAATTGATTAGTTCAAATAGTATTGTATGAATCTAATATTTCTCTTCTTATTTATTTCATTCAAAAATCTTCCTAATTGAATTTTAATGTTGTTTAAATCTATAGTTTTTTTACACTGTTGAGTTGAATAATTACATGCTTTAGAAATTAGATATTTATATAATATTATTTAATTTTAAAAAAATATTTACTATTATATTTGATTTAAATGAGGTATTTTTTTTCAAAAAATCAGAATTTTATTTATGTAAATTTAGAATGATAATTATAAAAGGAAATGATCTTTTGGACATTGTATATGGCTCCCAAATTTGGCAATTTAAACCATATTATTGTATATAACCTAACCGGCAATAAATAAAAACAGGGCAAACAAAGCAACAAATCTAAACAAAAATGGTGATGTAAAGCACCAACTCGGCACATGGCAGTGACCAGCACAAGTGTGCTCCTATTGTTAGTTGCCAAACAGCAAAATTGTCCCGTCCCTTGAGTAGACCTTAAAAAACCAATCAGAAAATTTCACGTCGCTGTTGTTTCTGATCACTATTAACAACCTTGAAAATTGCAATACCATTGAATTTATACCTTCAACCCAAATTTTAGAAAACCGACAGCAAATAACTTACTAGGTACTATTGCTCCTCCAATTCAATGTCCCCCTACAATTTTCAGTAAAAGATTTTTCCCCCTTAAATTTCAATAAAAGAAAGAAAAAGAAGAAAAGGGTTTTTGAGTTTCTTCTTCTTCTCTATGGAATAAACAGTGGCTGGTGCTAAGTACAAAATGTGCACAAGAAGGTGTGGAGCGTGGAGATGCAGTGAGAATGCTGGATGGCAAAGTCCTTTGTGAGGAGTAGTATCATTATGTGTTGATAAGGAGGAGGAAAGAAATCATGGAGAGGAAGAGTGGAAATGGAGGTAGGGTCGACGTGGGTCCCCCTATGAGGAAGAGAAAAAGACAGGAAGGTGAAGAAAATTCCGAAAAAATGGTTCCTGGGAGAGTTGGGGATGTGGGTCTTGATGTTGAAGGGGTTCAAGGCTGGTTTAGTGAAGGGAATTCAGATGTTTTTAGGTGGTTTGACGAAGTTCGTGAAGCTAATGGTGGTGAAAGCTTGCAGCTTTGGCCTGGAGAAGCTGCATGCGGCAATGGTGGGCAGGTTCTTGGTGGTGAAGCGGTTCATGGTGGGTATGGTGGAGAATGTAGTAGAAATGGAATTTTAGGTCTTGATGGTAAAGCCTTTAAATTCTGGAATGGTGAAGATAGTGGTAATGGAATTCAGTTGGGCAAGTCTGGTAGGGATTCTGGTGAAAATGGTAACATGGGTCTCAATGATCAAGGAGTTGGAACCCTATTTGGTGAAGTTAGTGCAGTTAATCCTGGTTTAGGTTCCTCTGGTGGGGCTATCCATCGCTTCGGTGGTGAAAACTGCGTGGTGAGTCCATGTGGTGAAGGAATTGAAGGCTTACTAGGTGAGGTCAGGGGTAGAGATGGTAATTCAAGGAATGAAGGCATCAAGGGCTTATTTGGTGAATGTGAAAATGAGGCTATGAGTGGAGGGCTTTCAGGTCTATTTGGTGGAGTCAGTGGTGGAAATGAGGGTTTGAGTTTTGGCGGTGAAGGGGTTCAGTGTTGGTGTGGTGAAGCTGGGTGTGCAAGTATTGATGGTAAAGGAATTCAAGGCCTGTTTGGTGAAATTGCATTTGCCAATGGTGGTGAAGGAATAGAATATAAATATCATGAGAAGGAAGAGGGTAATGGTGTTCAAGATGAGGAAAAACTTATAAAGGGTAAACCGGATAGGTCAAAAGGATCAAAGAGTAAAAAGAAAATTCAAGGTGAAGCACTAGACCAAGGTTCAAGTATAGTTGATGGACATGAGATGCTTAGTTCCAAACCTAAGCGAGGACGACCAAAGGGTTCAAAAAATAAGAATAAAAATAGTAAAGGTGAAGAAAATCAGGGCTTGTATGACCATCTTGTGATCGGTAATGATGGTGGTGTTGGGACTGTTTTTCTAGGGGGTTTAGTGAGTGAGAAGATTGATCTTTTTGATGGGGGAGAAAAGAAAATATCTGGTGAGTCCACTGATGGTTGCGGACGAGAAACAGAGAATGCCTGCAGGCAGGATGGGTGTGGTTGGCCCGAGGGTTCAGAAAACAATAACAAACTAGGTGCTGAGGAATGCGCTGAAGGGACAAGCACAGCTGAGATGGCACGACGAAAGGATAAGGAGAGGTGGACAAAGAATGAGGAAGGAAATGCTGGAGCTAACGAAAAGCAACTATTGCCAGGTGAAATTTGGGGCAGCAATGTTTCTGATATTGGGATTGTTACCGCTTCAGGGTTGGAGAATATAATGACCGCCCTTGAAGTTGTGAAGGATGAAGAAATGCTTGGTAAGGTTGCTGGGTTAGAGGGTGGAAAAGATACAGTCGCATCAAAATCTAGGCGTGGCAGACCGAAGGGTTCGAAAAATAAGAAGAAAAGTCTTGCAGGTACTAACCCAGATATGGCCGGTGAAACTGAAGGGACAAGCACATATGAGATGGCACGGCAAAAGGATAAGCAGAACTGGACAAAGAATTCTCAGAATAAGAAAGGAAATGCTGTAGCTGAAGCAAATCAAGTATTGCCAGTTGAAATTTGGGGCAGCAATGTTGCTGATCTTGGGACTGTTACACCTTCAGGGTTGAAGAATCAAATGACCGCTCTTGAAGCTGTGAAGGATGAAGAAATGCTTGGTATGGTTGCTGGTTTAGAGGGTGGAAAAGATACAGTCACATTAAAGTCTAGGCGTGGCAGACCAAAGGGTTCAAAAAATAAGGAAAAGAAAAGTCTTCCAGGTGGTAATCCAGGTGTGGCTTGTGAAAATGTGTATGATAATGATGGTTATAATAAGATGATTGGACCTGCGGGTTTGGAGAATGATCAGATTAGTACTTTAGGTGAAGAAGATAGAGCAATGTTTAGGGATCCCACTGGAGATAATGGAGAGGCCAATGGAATTGTTAAGCCAATAGATTCCAAGAACAAGCATACAAATCTTCTGGAGTATAATCAAGGATTGCCTAGTGATACTCGGACAGACAACAACAGTGGTGGTAATGCGGATAGACTGACAGGTGTAGTATGTGGAGTGGCTACTCTTTTTAGTGTAGAAATCAGGGGTATGCCTGGTGAGGCCACTGGTGGTGGTAGACAGTTGAAAGGAACTATAAATGCTGAGGACCTACTGAAGGGCTTGAAGAACAAGCAAAACGATCTTATAGGTAATAGTAAGGAATTACATTTTACTAATATGAATAGCAACGATGTAGATTATAATTCAGTCAGGCCTTTGGATTTAGAGAATAGGATGGCTGTTTTTTCAGGTGAAGAGTATAAGGGAATGCCTGGTGACAACACATGTGATAATGGGAAGAGAAGTGGAACTGTAAGGCCGAAGAATGGTCGTGGCCGACCCAAAGATTCAACAAACATGAAGGGAAATCTTGGAGAGTATAGTTATCAATTGCCTGATAAAAATGTGGATAGAAATGATATTGGTGAGAATTTGGTGTCTGGTCAGGCCACTAGTGGAATTGATAAGGGAAGCAGAATTATTAATTTTAAGGAGCATGGCCTATCTAAGGGTTTGAAGAACAAGGCAGATCTTGCAAATGATTGTTTGGAATTGGTTGGTGAAAATGCAAATAGTAATGATTTTGGTGAAAGCATAAGAGATGCTTATCTAGAGAATGAGAAGCCTGTTCTTTCAGCTGAGGAAGATAAATTGGTGCCTGGTGGGATTAACAGTGGCACTGAGGGAGGGGCAATCATAAAACCTAAGGGTAGGCGTGGCCGACCAAAGGGTTCAAAGAAGAAGAAGAAAATACCTGCAGGTGATATTCTGGAATTGCCCACTCAAATTCTCCGTTGTAATGATGGTAGTGTGAACACCATAAAGATAACTGGTTTAGATAATGGGATGACTGCTTTATTAGGTGGGGAAGATAAATTAAGGGTTGTTGATTCTACTGGTGTTAGTGGGGAAGGAAATGAAATGATCAAGCCAAAAGATAGGCGTGGCCGGCCAAAGGGTTCTAAGAATAAGAAGAAAATTATTGGATGCTTGGGTGGAAATAAGATTATACACCAAAAAAGAAAACGAGGTAGGCCAAAGGTTTCAAAGACTAAGCAGAAATATCTTTCACGTGATGAAAATGAGGGACTGAATGGCAATCTTGAGGGCTGCAACTATGGGCAGGGCATTTTTTGTATAGCAGGTTTTGAGAAAGACAGGGGTACTGTTGTGGACAAGGAAGTAAGGAAGATGGCTACTGAAACTGCTGATGGTAATGAAGCACGATCTCAGCTAAGGGCTAAGCGAGGTCGACCAAAAGGTTTCAAGAGAAAGAAGTCAAGCACTGTTTCTGAAGAACATAGTCAACCAATGTTTCAAACAGAAAAGAAAACAGAAGAATTAATGGATAATCCTTGCAAGAGGCGTAGAGGAAGGCCAAGGAAATACAACAACCTACCTGAAGTTTCAGTAAGTTCTACATTTAATACTTTTCAGGAGGTTTATAAGCAATCTGAACAAACTTGTTAATGCCAATTCTCTTTACCACTTAATATTTAGACGTTAAGTGAACATTTAATGTAACTATCAACACAGGATCAACAAATGTATGCATTACAAATAGAATTGGCTACAAAATCATCTGGCTGTCCCATGAATCTTGTAGGAAAAGTTTGATCTTTGATTTTGCTTAATCTTACTATCAAAGAGGATTCTCACACACTGATTTTGGAAGTATCATTCCTGGAGTCAGTGATAGTGTCTGGCTCTAAATTCACGTTCCTTGATCTTTCATTGTAGTGCCATTATGGGCTGGCTTCTTTTTTGTTGGGGCCAAGCTAGCTGATAAATAGTAACTTATACTTAAAGCTTTAGCTTCGCAAATGAATATGGAGGAACATCAGAGGAATCACTAGATATGTGATATGCTGCTATGATTATGGAAGAGCAAAAGAATCAAAGTGGACCTCTATGTATGCTTTCCACTGCTATTTTTGATTTCTCATTTTTAACCGTTGTTTGCAGTGAGTTGTAAGCATTCCAAGTTTCTCTAATGGTCCTTTCTGTTTGTTTCTTTGAAAGGAGGATACTTTATCCTCCATTTTTGTATTTCCCTATCCCCTTATTAAAATTTCTTATTGTATTAAAAGAAGAAAAAAAAGGCATAATAGTGGATTCTGACTCAATTTATTCATTAGGACATCACAGAGGGGAAAAGGATAAATAAGAGTTTGATGTGCCACCAGTGTCTGAAGAGTGATAGGGACGGTGTTGTTATTTGTTCCAACTGCAGAAGAAAACGCTATTGCTATGACTGCCTTGCAAAGTGGTAATTAGATTTTTTTGCAGATTCTTTTGCTGATGAAAATTATTATTGAAAAAACTATCACCTTTGGAGTTAGTTCTTTTTAAATCACCAAAAAAGCCTTCTCACAATGCACAGGGAAGCCTGTGTACATTTTAATCCTCCCTGAGCCTGCATTGTGAGAAGTCTTGTGTATCAGAATGTGGCTTTTTGGGAGAGCTTTTGTTGTTGTCAAGAAGTTTCTAATTAGGTCCACTCAGTAAAAGAATTGGCATCTAGTCCAGAAGAGGTTAACACTGAAAATGAATCAGTTTTATGTTCCATTATTTGTTAAGGAAGGAAATCGCTTAGTAGCCATTGTTTAATATTATTTTGCTCTTTATCTGGGATATGAATTTGTTTTTCAAATACATATTAGGTATCCAGAGAAAACACGAGAGCAGATAGAGATTGCATGTCCATTTTGTCGTGGCAACTGTAATTGTAGGGTTTGCCTCAAGGAAGATGCAGTCATGATGGTGTGTACCCGGTGTGCTTGTTTTTATTTTCTTTCCTTTTCTCTCCTTTCCATAGCTTCCTTGCCTGTATGTTTTAATGATGCCAAACTAATGAACATGGTCTGACAGGCTGGGAGTTATGAACCAGATAAAGATACCAAATTGCAAAAGCTTCTTTACTTGCTGCACAAGACTTTGCCTCTCCTGAGGCATATTCAGCACGAGCAAAGCGCTGAATTGGATCTGGAGGCAAGGATTCATGGTATTATGATTTGCTCGGATTACATGATTCTGTATTATATTCAGCACAGTTTATCAAATTAATTACCATAACGCTTAATTGCAGTTGTGCTATTCTTTTGGCATAGGTGTTCAATTGACAGAAGAAGATGTAACGAAATCCATACTTGATGATGACGATCGACTATACTGGTACTATCTCATTCTTACGTATCCTAAAACTGGAATTTCGGCTATTTATAAATTGAACTTCCTGCTATGTCCTTTACATATTTTTGTTTGTTTTGTTTATAATAATTGGAAATAGAGACCTAAACCATCAATTTGTCTTTAATCTGTTGATGTTACGTGTGCCTTGCGTTTCCTGATTGTGATAGAAATTCATGGCCTGAAAATGCTCCTGAGGAATAGCTTGGCTATAGTTTAAGTAGATAGAATAGTGTCTTTGAGTCTTCTGTTATCAGTTGCTTTCTTTTTTTTCCTTTTGTGACATATATATATGTGTGTGTGTGTGTGTGTGTATTTTCAATTTCTGTACAAAATAGTAATTTTACTCTCTTGGCTTGCTTCAGAGCTAGGCATGGCCACGGTTCCGGAACGGGCGGCTCCGGGGAACCGAACCGAAAATCTCCGGTTCCTGTTCCGGTTTGGAACCGAATAGTTCCGGTTCCTTAATGGTTTCAAAACTGACGGTTCCGATCGGTTTTTCGGCGAATCGCATAATTTTAAATTTTAAATTTTGAAGACCGGTTTTCAAAATTTAAAAAATTTGTGTCGTCATTTTGGCTTGCTTCAGACCGCTTGCGCCGAGAGCACTGGCCACGGTTCCGGAACGGCGGCGGCTCCGGGGAACCAAGAACCGAAAATCTCCGGGTTCCTGTTCCGGTTTTATGGAACGAATAAGTTCCGGTTCCTAATGGTTTCGAAACTGACGGTTCGACTCGGTTTTTCGCGAATCGCATAATTTAAATTTTAAATTTTGGAAGACCGTTTTTCAAAATTTAAAAAATTTGGTGAAAGTTATTGCTTAAAAAAAATACACCCTAAAAAAAATTAAAATATGCTTCAATTAAATTTAATTTTTTTTTAAGACTTGACTTAAATTATTTTTTTTAAAAAAAGTCTTTAACTGAATTTATTTTTTTGTTTAAAAAAGTGTGCAACATAATTTTTTTTTAAAAAAAAGGGCTTGAGACTAATTTTTTTTTTTTAAAAAAAAAAAAATTAAGTTGCCTACGTATCCTCTTGGGCGTTTAGAGGAATCAAAGCCACGTAGTTAAGTTGCCAACAAATTTAAAAAAAAAAAAATTTAAAAGGTTTCAATACGGCTAGAACCCGGGCGTTCTACCGGCCGCGGAGAACCGGCGGTTCGCATCGCGGCGTCCGACCAGGTTTAGTGGAACGTGCCGTTTTGCGGTTCAACAATACTGGAAACCGGAACCAGAACCGGAAAAATATCCGGGTTCGGTTCTGGTTCGGACCGGTTGCCCGGTTCCCGGATTCTGGTTCGAAACGCGGGTTCCGGTCCGGTTCTAACCGGTTCCGAACCACCGTTCGCGTTACCGGTTCCTAAACCGGTTCCGAACCACCGTCTCGTCACCGGTTCCGGTTCCGGTTCTAACCGGTTCCGAACCACCGGTTCCGGTTCCGGTTCTAACCGGTTCCGAACCACCGGTTCCGGTTCCAGGAACCGTAATATGGCCACCCCTATTCAGAGCTACTGCTTGTTGCTTATTACATTTATGCAGCTGGATATCCTAAGTTACAAATTATAGTGGCACTTTTTTTTTTTTTTGGCAAATGTGATCAAGCCAGGTGAGAAAAGCTTTCAGTACAGCTGTTGGTTGACTTGAAAATACTTAGATGTTGAGCTGACGTCATATATCAGTGACCCATCTTTGGTTTGGGCTTGGGTGTTAGGGGAGTGGTCTATTGATTATTTTTTGAGCGTCTTTCCTGATTCCTTTCTAGCCTGACACTGGCGTTCTTTTTTGGTTTATGTGATTCCATTCTGTGTTTTTAAAGCTAAAAGTTAACTTATCAATAGTCCTTTTTAGTGATGGAAGATTGGATATTAATTTTTAACCACTCTCGCATAAACCCGGTTTTCCCACTTGGAATCTGGCAACTGTCCTGGCCAATTAATATTTCCCACAAACTGTACTTAATTCTGCATCAATAATCCATATAATCCCTATGGTATCTGTACCAATGAAGTTATCCTTGTTTAACAGTGACAATTGCAGCACATCGATTGTCAACTTCCATAGAAGCTGCTCCAATCCTGAGTGTTCTTATGATCTCTGTCTCACTTGCTGTGCGGAAATTAGAAAAGGATTTCAGCCTGGAGGTAATGAAGCAGAATCTTCACTCCATCAATTTATTGAAAGAGCAAATGGTCCGGATTTGGTTGACCAGACAACTGCAAAAAGAAAAAGATTCGGCTGGGAGACCCAAGTTTCCTATCCAGAAAACAACTATGTGGCTGATTCATCGTGTGACTTCCCTGATTGGAGAGCAGACAGTGATGAAAGGATTCCTTGCCCTCCTAAAGCACGGGGAGGTTGTGGTACTGGGATGCTTTTACTGAAACGTGTCTTTGAAGCTAATATGGTTGAGGAGCTGATTAAGAGCGTGGAGGAACTTACTATTAATTATAGTCCACCCAGTATTGATTTCTTCCAAGGATGCCACTTGTGCCGTCCTTTCTGTTCTACTGACTGCAGAATGAAAGATTTTGAAGTGAGGAAGGCAGCACATAGGGAGAAGAGTGATGATAACTTTCTCTACTGTCCAAATGCTCTTCGGCTGGGAAACAATGAGATTGAGCATTTTCAAATGCACTGGACAAGGGGTGAACCTGTTATTGTTAGAAATGTGCTTGAAAAAACATCTGGTCTTAGTTGGGAACCAATGGTTATGTGGAGAGCTCTTAGAGGTGCACAAAAGATATTAAAAGCCGAAGGACAAAGGGTTAAAGCCATTGATTGCCTTGACTGGTGTGAGGTAAGAGTTCATTTCTGAATGTTTGAAGTTGCATTTTGTGCATTTGCAATTATTGCTTTTGTTATTAACGGAATTGCTTCTGGGGCCAGCAATACCTTGTTAGTTTCTTGAACTTTAGGTTTGCTCTCTATGTTATTTTGCTACATGAGCACACATCTTATAACAACTCATATGAGCACAAATGCAGCCATTTATACCATTATGTAGATTATCTAACAGATAATGATGAACTTCCATCTAATTAACATCATGGTTGAAGAGTAATGATGTAGCAAAAACAACCCTAGTTCTAATTAGGTTTCAGAATTGACAAGATAATAGTTAAAAAGAGAGAGAATCATATATCATAATTCAAAACCAAAGACGGGTTGAATCTTCTAGCAATGCAACCAGAAAAATAAAGGGATAATTATATATTTGGTGTCTGAACTTTGCTAGTTTTCTATTTAAGTGTCTATATTTTTTATCAAAAAAATGTTTGAACCAAAAAATTCACATCAATTTAGTGTTTGTACGAATAAATTTAAGTGCATTTGGCTGCAACTTTTTGTTGAACATTAAAATAGTACAATTTCACTTAATAAATTATCTTATATGTAAACATTCATTTCATTAGTCTCTCTTTCTTCGCTTGTTTTTGTTTGTTTTATATTTCTTCTCTTTGAAAAAAGAAAGCTTAGAATTCTTTATAATTGCTTTTCATATTCTAAAACAAAATTAACAAAAATGAGAGAGAATGCAATAAAGAAACAAAAATGATTATCTAGAGGAATAAATGAAGTGGAAAAACGAGTTTAAATAGTTCATTTTGATACTCTGCCAAGACATTCCAGCCGAATACACTTAGGCTTCATTTTTTTCCGGAAAACAACTTGTTTGGAAAATATCTTCTCGATTTTCTGATGTTACCCGTCAATGGAAATATTTTACTAGCTAAAGGGGAAATTAAGTCATTTTTTAAGGAAAATGACTTTTCATTTTTAAAAGCGAAAAACATTTTTTTGATGTAGACAAATCTATTATAACTTCATAAATACATATTTATTAATTCGGTAACCACCACCATCAGTCACCGGTCACCACAAGCCAGCAACATCAATCACTAGCCACCATCACCACCACCTGTGAATCACAATTTTATCATCTTTTATGAATTTTTCTTATTTTTTTTTCATATTTAAAAATAAATGTTTAAAATAAAAAATTATTAATATTTTTTAACTAGTTTTCAATGTTGCTGGGAAAAATGAATTATTTGGATAATATTTTCCAAAGATAGTTTATTTTTAAAAGACAAATGGAGCCTTAATTGCAAAAAAATTATCAATTTAGATGATTGATAAAAAATAAAGGTGACGCTGAAACAGACAAATTGTCAGTTTATACAGTAATGAATAACCACTTTTATTATTTGAAATTCCCAAAAGCAGCCCTAGAATAGAATAATACAGCCCTTTTCTATAGGACAATATCTAAATAGAATAAGGAATTGAACTATTTTTTAATCATAGATACTAATGAGAATAGGACTTTGAACATAGATCCCAGCATTTTCCAACTTTTTACCAAATAACAGAAATACTTAGTGACCCAATATTATAAAACTGCTACAGTTTCATGAATAGTAAAAAAATTAGACTTTTACTTCTGCATTTTTACTCCTGCATCTGATAGGCTAAAGTTGCCAAGATAAAGTTCTTCAATTAAATTGACAACTCTATATGCATTTCTTTTTTCAGATGGAGTATTCTGTTCAGTTTATGCATGATGGTTCTTTTCTTTTTCCCTCTAAAAGCAAATTGATTTTTATTTACTTATGTGAACATATGCTCGTTCACTCACAGATAATACAGATATCTCCTCTTCTTTAATCAAGCCTAGCCACAAAATTCATGTTTCTTTTAGTATCTTGTAGTTTGTCTATCATCTATTTCATATTTTTCTCCACTATTGTGGACATAATAAATGCATTCAGATTTATTTTATGACATGAATAAATTGAAGCCATCACCAACTTTTCAAGTTTTCCCCTCACCATTCTTTATTTATCTAGTCAGATTTTGTGGACCAGAGCACTTTCCTTGGTGCAACCACTTCTAGGTTTTACTTCATTTTATTTTATTAAGAAAAGAAATGTGGCGCTTGAAGAAATGCATTTGATAACACCATTATGATATCTTGAGTTGACCCATCCAGGACCTCCTAATAACTGATCCATCAGCTTAGTCTTTAGGTTTTTGTAAGCAGGAGGGAGCCACTGCTCCAAGGAACAAGCCAAAAACAATAAACTATATGCAAATGTACTATGATTAATCTAAAATGAAATAAACATTGTACTTTGGTTATGCTGACTTTTAAGGAAAAATTCTGAACTCAAGATGAACTGAGTTATGCATCTTAAACAATAACTGAAACTAAATTAACTTGGTTCAGTTTGGTAATAATGTTTAAACCAAATACTATTCACCTTGGAGTAAAATCTTCCCTTTGTAAGTGGCCCTTGTGTACAAATACAGATTCTTAGTAATTTGCATGTCAATGAAATTACGTTTGCATGGCAACGAAGTGAAATTTGGTATATTTGGTTATTTCTTTATTTTATAGCATCTTAATCAATTCTCGTGGGAGCTCATGCACTTCCACAAATCGGGTAATGCTACTATAAGTTTCCATGCGGTTGGCCATGTCTTCGACTGAGAACTCACTTCTTCTGCTTCTAACTCATGGACTAAGCTATGTGCTTTCTCTTGGTGCTGCAGGTTGAAATTAATATTTTCAAGTTCTTCAGAGGCTACTTAGAGGGTCGTAGGTATAGAAATGGGTGGCCAGAGATGCTGAAGCTGAAGGATTGGCCCCCATCAAACTCATTTGAAGAATGTTTGCCAAGACACGGTGCTGAATTTATTGCTATGCTTCCCTTTAGTGAGTATACCCATCCAAAATCTGGTGTTTTAAATCTGGCAACAGGGCTTCCTGCTGTCTTGAAGCCAGATTTGGGACCCAAAACGTACATTGCTTATGGATCTGTAGAAGAACTTGGCAGAGGTGATTCAGTGACAAAACTGCATTGCGACATTTCTGATGCGGTATGCAATACATTCTGAATGAAAATATCTGCTTTATATTTAGGTTTAAGGTCTTGCTGCTTTTTCAACTTTGTTTCTGCATCATCCATTCTTATCCTCTTTCTCCTTAAACATAGCGATTTTATTCATTAAACATTTATGTTAAAGCATAGTTCTTAATCGGGCGTTATGTCCTTATATTCTGCAAAATATTTGCATGGTCGATGACTCTTTTACTGATGTGTAAGGTTAGCGATGATTTAGAGAGCTATAAACTACATAGAAAGGGTTCTAGATTCTCATTGTACTCTACACCTGTAAATCTATATTAATAATATTTAGAACTACAAAAATACCCTAACAAATTCAGACCTAAATAACATTGTTAACTCCTAAAACTAAGTTCATATACAACTGTGAACACTTCCCCTGAAGGTGGTGCATATATGTCTCTCATACCTATCTTGCACGCCAAAGAATGAAACACTTAACGCAAATCCTTAGTAAACACATCTGCTAATTGATTTTTCTGAATTTACACAATCAGCACTCAAAATATGATCATATAAATTTTCTTTGGAAAAAAATCTGATCAATCTCAATATGCTAAGTAGGTCATGTTGAACTGCATTACAAGCAACACTAATGACAGCCATTTCATCATAATATAGGAATTATGGTTTCACTTGGAAATGTATCCTGTGCCAGGACTCTGTTCAACTTCTGCACTTGGCTTTTCAACCATACTTTCTTTTTTATTTCTCCTAAAAACTAGATTTCCACCAACAAATGTGCAATATCCTGAGGTACAATGCCCATCATAAGGAGATCAAGCCAATTAACATCTATATATGCTTTCTATTTTCAGATGACCATTGTTAGAAAAAAAAGCCCTTCGTCATAATAATAATGTCATCAACATAAACCACAAGTAGAATGAAACCAGTCTTAGTACTTTTAAAAAAATACAGAATGATCAGAAGTACTCTTTTGCATGCCAAATTGGTGTACCATATCGCAAAATCTACCAAACCAAGCTTGAGGACTCTGTTTTAGGTCATAAAGAGATTTACAAAGTTTACACACTTTACCTTACTCTCCCTGAGCAAAAAAGCCTGGCGGTTGCTCCATGTAAACTTCCTCCTGAAGAACGCCATGAATAAAGGCATTCTTAACATCTAGCTAATGTAAAGGCCAATCAAAAGTAGCTGCTAAAAAGCTGGCGGGTGCTCCATGTTAAACTTCCTCCTGAGAAGAACGGCCATTGAATAAAGGCATTCTTAAGGTTGCTCCATGTAAACTTCCTCCTGAAGAACGCCATGAATAAAGGCATTCTTAACATCTAGCTAATGTAAAGGCCAATCAAAAGTAGCTGCTAAAGAAATAAACAAACGAACAGAAAACAATTTGGCTACAGGAGAAAAAATGTTTGAGTAATCAAGGCCATAAATTTGTGAATAGCCCTTAGCAACTAAACGAGCCTTGAGACGAGCAACAGACCTATGATGATTCACTTCAACAGTGAAAACCACTTACAACCAATAGCTTTCTTATCTGCCGAGAGAGGCACAAGATCCCAAGTACCAGTAGTATCTAAGGCAGCCATCTCCTTTATCATTGTTGCGCACCAACCAGGATGGGACAAGGCTTGAACAACAGTTTTAGGGGTAGAAACAGAGTCTAGGTTACTTACAAAACAACGAGGTGTAGAAGAAAGATGATCGTAATTGACAAAAGAAGAAATAAGATAGGTAAACTCGCGTTTACCTTTTCGAAGAGCAATGGGAAGGTCAAGGTCTGATTGAGGAGTGGATGGCACAGGCTCAAGCTGAGTAGAGGGAACCAAATCTTCTATTGAAGCGATAGGTGGGGGAAGTGAGTCAAAAGTCTTTGGTCTTCTGGAATAAACTTGTTCAAAACGAGGGCGAGCAGATGCTGGTGCAGGAGCAGGAATAGGAGTAGCAGACGCTGTAGCAGGAGCATGTGCAAGATTAGGAATATGAGCAGGAATAGGAGAGCTAGGAAGTTGCTGTATAGTGTATACTAAAAGCTCATCATCCTCCCCCTCACTCTTATATATAGAAGAAGAAAAAAAGGAGTATTCTCAAAGAATGTGACATCTACAGAAACAAGATAACGGTAAAGATCGGGAGAGGAACAACGGTACCTCTTTTGATGCCGAGAATACCTAAGGAAAATGCAATGAAGGGAATTTGGATCTAATTTGGATAACATCACGAACAAAACAAGTACAACCAAAAATATGAGTTTCAATGGGGAACAGAAGCTTAGAAGGAAACAAGACTCTATAAGGAATTTCACCATTGAACATAGAAGAAGGCATGCGATTGATAAAAAAACATGCAGTAGAAACAGCATCAGCCCAAAAGTGTTTAGGGACCTTCATTTGGAATAGAAGTGCCCTAGCAACCTCAAGAAGATGTCGATTTTTTCTTTCTACAGTTTGAGGAGTATCACCACAAGATGTTTGATGGAGAATACCGTTTTGTGACACCGTTTTGTGACATATATGATTGGAAGGATCTAGATAGATACTCTTTAGCATTATCACTTTGCAGTATGCGAACAAAGGTATTAAATTGAGTTTTAATCTCAGCACAAAAGGAACAAAAAATAGAGAATATCTTAGAACGAGTTTTCAATAAAAATAACCAAGTAACACGAGAATAATCACCCACAAAAGTAACAATGCCTAAATCTAGTTTTAGAAATAACAGGACATGGACCGCAAACATCAGAATGAACCAACTTAAAAGGGGATGAAACTCGTTTATTGACTCTAAGGAATTAAAGCTAATCGATGATGTTTGGCAAATTGACAAGATTCACATTCTAAAACTGATAAAGGCTGAAACTGCGGACACAACTTCTTTAAAGTAGACAATGAAGGATGGCCCGAACGATAATGAACCTCAAGAGGAGATAGAGTACCAGCACAAGCCAGAGTTAACGAAATTTGTTCGTCCAGAAGATGAAGGCCAACGATAATGAACCTCAAGAGGAGATAGAGTACCAGCACAAGCCAGAGTTAACGAAATTTGTTCGTCCAGAAGATGAAGGCCACTAGACTCACGTCCTCTACCAATAATCCGCTTCGTCAAAAGATTCTGAAACACACAATAAGTAGGATAAAATTTAACACAACAGTTCAGTATACGAGTGATTTTGCTAACAGACTAGATTAAACGAAATACGAGGCAAACAGAAAAAGAAGACAAGGGAAGAGATGGGATGGGATTAGCAATGCCAATATACTTGACAGAAGATGTGGACCCATCAGCTAGAGTAACATGACAATTAAATTGTTCAAGTTCTTTTAATGAGGATAAGAGACTAGGGTTACTTGTCATGTGAACTGTGCAACCAGAATCAATGACCTATTCTGATGAGGTAGACATAAGACATGTATTAGGAGTACCGGAATTGGTAGCAGCAACAATTGAGGAATCAACAGACTTAGAAGAACGGTATCTAGAGAGCACAGCATACTCCACATCAGAAATTGTTAGTGTTGTCAGAAGAAGCAACTGCAGAATCTTGAGTGACCATATTTGCCCTTGGCAGCTTATTTATTAGTTTCTTGCAATACCGTTTAGTCTGACCAGGTTCATGGCAATAATGACAAATAATAATGCTCGCCTCCTGATTAATTGTTCCATGACTATGGTTATTTCCCCCTCTTCCTCTGTTTCCTGGCTGTTTAGCTACCTGATTAAGACTCACAAGAGTACTATTTTTCAAAAGGGGAAGGGGTATGAGATCCTTCAGTACGCAATAATCTAGTGAAAGTCTCTTGAAGAGAGGTAATGTCGAAAGAACCCGTGATTTGGCAGTTTCGAAAACCGGATCAAGACCTTCAAGAAAACTCGTCACAACTATTTGTTCTCGCTGAGCCTGTTGAGCGTTAACATGGGGGCTAAAAGGCAATAAAACATTAAGTTCCTCATATATCTTCTTAAATTCCTTGAAATAAGTTGTAAGGGGCTTATCTTGTTGTTTGGCTTGATAAAATCCTTTACAGACTTCATACATACGAGACAGATTATGTTTTCCCGAGTACAAAAATTCAAGATAATCCATCAGCTCCTTAACAAACTCACAATGATTAATTAAACCAATTACCTCACTGTCAATTGAATTCTGAAGCTGTAAAAATAACTAAGCATCCTCTATAAGCCAAATTTGCCTAGCATCTCCTTTAGGTGGATCATTTGTAGAAATTAAAGGAAAAAATATGTTTTATTTCTTCAATTGTGTTATATTTTTCAATCTCTACTCCACTATATATATACAAAAAAAATTGTTCCAATATAGGAAGTAATCTAAATAGAAATAAACCTAAATTAGGAAACACAATCTTTCCACTAATTAGGAATAAACCTAAACTAAGAAACACAATATTTACTTTAATCACAAAGATTTCGACACTCCCCCTTAAGTTGGTGCATAGATATTACTCATGCCCATGCATAGATATTACTCATGCCCAACTTGCAAACTAAAGGATTGAAACCAACCTTGCTATGTTAAAACCTTTGTGAACATCTTGTGAAAACATCAGCTAGTTGCTCTTTTGAAGCTATATAGGAGAAACTTGTAAAACCTTAAACTATCTTCTCTTTTATAAAGTGACGATCAATCTCTATATGCTTAGTTCGATCATGCTGGACTGGATTGTTCATAATACTGATTGCTGTTTTACTATCACAAAATAAGGATATATTTATTGTTTTAACTAACTTTAACTCTTCCATTAATCTGCGCAACCATAGAAGTTCACAGATTTCCTGTGCTATAGCTCTATATTCAACTTCTGCGCTGGACCTTGCAACAACAGCTTGCTTCTTGCTGCTCCATGTGACCAGGTTTCCTCCAACAAAAACAAAAATAACCTGAGGTTGATCTCGTATCATCAAAGGAACCAGCCCAATCCGCATCTGTATAGCCTGTTATTATTAAATAGCCGTGTTTGGAAAATAAAAGTCCTCTACCTGGAGCTGATTTTAAATATCTTAGAATCTGATGCACTGCTTTTAAGTGAGACTCCCGAGGGTCATGCATGTACTGATTCACTAAACTTATAGCATAGGCAATATCTGGTCTAGTATGGGCAAGGTAAATCAATCTCCCGACCAATCTCTGATACCTGCCAACATCAACTGAACTTCTGATACCTGCCAACATCAACTGAACTTCCCACTCCAGCTTGAAGCTTATGATTGGCTTCAATAGGTGATTCTGCAAATTTACATCCCAACATACCAGTTTCTTTATTTCTCTGAGAAATAAAAGTCCCTTTTTCTGACCTAGCAACTTCTATCCCAAGGAAATATCTCAACTTTCTCAAATCCTTAATCTCAAACTCCCTAGCTAACAAATTTCTCAAGTTAGTCATTTCTTCTTCATTATTTCCAGTCATCACTATATCATCAACATAAACAATAAGCAATGTGATCTTACCTTCATGATGTTTAATGAACAAAGTATGTGAACAAGTAAATGATCAAGCATCGCTCTGGAATATACCCCAAATAGAAAGCATAGCTTTTACTAAACCTTTTCGAACCATGCTCTGGTGATTGTTTCAGCCCAATAATGACTATTTCTTCAGCTTGGCAAACTTTTCCTCTGGTTTTTTCATCATCAAATCCTAGGAGGAATCTCCATATACAGGACCTCTTCTTTCAAATCAACCATGTAGAAAAGCATTTATTACATCAAATTGAATGTAACTCTAGTCAAGATTGCAAATTGATGTAACTCCTAGTCAAGATTGACTGCACAAGACAACAAAATTCTGATTGTGTTCATCTTGGCTACAGGGGCAAATGTTTCCTGATAATTAACTCCATAGGTCCGATTGAATCCTCTGGCTACCAATCTAGCTTTGTACCTCTCAATTGAACCATTTGCCCTATGTTTAATTGTGAACTCCCATTTACATCCAACTGGCTTTTTTCCTGGTGGAGGAGTTACAATATCCCATGTCTCGTTTTTTGCCAAAGCTCTCATCTACTCAACCATTGCAGCCTTCCATTTTGAGTCCTGTAATACCTCTTGCCAATCCTGCGGTAAAGAAACAGAAGAAACAAACAAAACAAAGGCTCTATAGGAAGGGGACAGAGCATTATAGGATATAAAATGGGAGATGAGATTTTAGTGCATGTTCTAACTCCTTTTCTAAGAGCAATAGGAATATTAAGGTCATTGTCGGAAGGACTAGAATCAAGATTAGGATTAGAATCAACAGGAATTAAAGAAGACTCACCAAGTTCTTGTTCTTCTGTATCTTCAGGGACTGAAATTGGAGAGGTCAGGGACTGAAGATTGGAGAGAGATGAAAGGGTTGATCAGAGGTCGTCATGCTCCATGGTTGTGCTCCATGGTTGTATCTGTATTAGTCCGCCATGTGTAGGTTTTCAAATCAGGTCTATCCAATCTTCTTAGAGATTTGGGTGGTTGCTCTCTCTTACTATCTATCTCTATAGGAATCTCCCCCTGGAAAGAAATGTCATCTATCATCTCTTCATATGATATTTCTCCCCCTGAAGAGGTGACTGGGAAGGAAAATAAGATTTAAACTCCCAAAAGGTATCATCCATACTCACAAAGTATTTCCTAAAAGAAGGATGGTAACACTTGTATCCTTTTTGAGTACTAGAGTAACCAACAAACACACACTTTAAGGCTCTAGTCTAATTTGCTTAGACCATTCTGATGAACAAAGCAAACACAACCAAAGACTTTAGGACTTTAGGAGGAATACAATTATAGAGAGTTTTTTCTTGAAGAACTTTACTGAGTTTAATGGAGTTTTAAAATTTAAAGTACGAAGTGGCGTACGATTGATAAGGTAAGCAGCAGTCAAAATAGCATCTCCTAATATGGTTTGGGAAGATTCACAGTGAACATAAGGGACCTAGCTACTTCCAGTAAATGCCGATTTTTCCTTTCCGCTACTCCATTTTGTGCACTAGTACTTACACAACTAGTCTGATGTATAATACCATTAGAATCTAAATAGGTACGAAAAACTGTATTCATGTATTCAGTACCATTATCAGTTCTTAGGATTTTAACATGCTCATCAAACTAAGTACAAATCATTTTATGGAAGTTCTGAAAACACGAAAAAACTTCATTTTTTGTTTTCATCAAATAAACCCACGTCAATCTAGTGCAACAATCAATAAAGGTCACAAACCATCTATAACCAGAGAGAGAGACAGTTTTAGTAGGACCCCAAACATCAGATTAGTCCAGTGAAGTTAGATGGAACAAACTACCTGGCTTGGTCTTGGTCTTGTTTATTATTCATTGAAGCTAGAGGTTTGCAGGGATACCTTGATGGTGGAGCAACTAAACCAGTTTCGACAGATCCGGCCTTTAGATACCTTTGATTGGTGGAGTCAAACTAAACCAGGTTTCGACAGATCCGGCTTAACAAGTGGAATCCGAGAATTCTCTATTAGGTCTTGGTTATATAAATTCCCATGCAGCCACTATTTCCGAGGAATATTTTGCTTCTTGATACAACTAAGAAGATATGGGATGCTACTTCACAGACGTATTCACAAACTGATAAACTATGCCTCAGAGGTATGAATTGGCGACAGGAAAGTTCATGAAACAAGCAGGGAGATTCTGACTATCGCTCAGTATGTTGGCTGACTTAGTGGGTTTATGTTGTTCAGGAACTGGATTATTATCTAAGACTTTCTTAATCTTCTGTATTTTCAGGGCTTGAAATTGGAGAGGATGGTTGATCATAGGTATCATGCTCCATGGTTGTATCTGTATTAGTCCGCTGTATGTAGGTTTTCGAATCAGGTCTATCCAATCTTCCTACAGGTTTGGGTGGTTGGTCTCTCTTATTATCTGTCTACAGAAATCTCCCCCAAGAAAGGAATGTCATCCATCACCTCTTCCATCTAATATTTCTCACCCTGAAGAGGTGACTGGGAAGGAAAATAAGACTCAAATTCCCGAACATCCATACTCCTAATGTATTTCCTAGAAGGAGGATAATAACACTTGTATCCTTTTTGAGTAGTAGAGTAACCAACAAACATACTTCAAGGCTCTAGAATCTAATTTGCTTAGACAATTCTGATGAACAAAACAAACACAGCCAAAGACTTTAGAAGGTACAATATAAGAATTTTTTCCATGAAGAACCTCTAATGGAGTTTTAAAATTTAAAGTATGAAGACGCATACGATTGATAAGGTAAGCAGTAGTCAAAATAGCATCCACCCAATATGTTTTGAGAAGATTCATAGTGAACATAAGAGACCTAGCTACTTCCAGTAAATGGTATTATTGAGCGATAGTCAGATATCCTCTCCTTGGTTTCCACTGAACTTCCTTGTTCTTCCAATCCTCCCGCATTGCAAACAACGCTCTGCACTATAGTTTCCAGTCTTTGTGAATACGTCTGTGAAGCCGCAGCACATACATCTTTCTATTTCTATAGCTGTATCAAGAAAGGAAATACTCCTCCGCGAAATAACTGATTGGCTGGTTGCATGAAATTTATTAACCAAGACATAATTATAAGAGAATCTGGCGGAGACCCTTTGCATTTGTTAAAGGCCAGGATTTGTCGAAACTGGTTTAGTTTGCTCACCAATCAGAGTAGCCTGCAACAACCACTCTAGCTCAATGCAATAATAAACAAAGAACCTAGAACCAAACAGAATAATTTGTTAATTTCATCGACTTCAACACACCTTGTTAAAGGCCGGATTTGTCGAAACTGGTTTAGTTGCTCCACCATCAAGGTATCCTGCAAACCTCTAGCTTCAATGAATAATAAACAAGACTGAGACCAAACCAGATAATTTGTTTCATCTAACTTCACCCGACTAATCTGAAGTGAGGGATTCTCTGAGTGAAAAACCATATCTACCTTCTTTTCGTCAACCATATCTTAAAAAAAAAAAAAAATTTAAACGGCAGTAGCGATAAAAAAAAAAAGGCAGCAGTAGTGGTGGAAAGGAAAAACAAATTCCAAAAAAGGCAAAATTGGTGTTGAAGAACCAGTAGGTATGAGTCGCCACACCGAGTTGAGGTCGCCGGAACAAGAATCGTCTCCGGAAACAGCCGCACGTGCCGGCGTGTGAGGAATAGTCAGAATCTTCTGGAGGCGCGTATGCACATGCGCGTGGTCAGACGACGACGCGGTTTGGACGGAGTGCCATCAGCGGTTGTTCTTCCTGTTGAGACGGGCGGTGACGACCAACTTCCACTTCCAGTGGTGCTGTGTGTATCTCTCAGACCACTTTTCAAATTGAAACCGTTGCTGAAAAATTCACGGCAATGGCTCTGATACCATGTAGAAACTAAAGGAAAGAATATGTTTTATTTCTTTCAATTGTTAATGATATTTGTGTATATTAGATTTTTTGATTTTAAAATTATTCGAACCACCTGGAAAACCGGTTGGAGATTCATCTGGAACTGTTGGTTTTGGAATCATTAAGGGACCGTAACTGGCCGGTTCAAAACCCGAATTGGAATCATTAGTTTCCGATTCCACTCTATTTGGAACTGGAACTATCGGTTTCAGAACCAGAACCGGCAGTTCCGGAATCATGGCCACCCCTAGTTGCATCCTTTGTATGTTATCAATACGTGCATCTTATCTTTCCCATCTATCCTTTATCTCTCCAAACATCACATTCATGTGCTTGAACTATTGTCATATAGCTTGAAGAATAAAAAAATTCATCTTGCATCTCTACATTACTACCTTTGTTGGACATAATGATAAACGGACAAGAATAGAAATAAGTAGTATCAAACAAAAACAAGAAATATGGCAACAACAATTTTCGACTTCAATAAAAGAACAAGAATGAGAACAAGATGATTTAATGTAAAAACATGTAAACATAAAATGAAAAGAAACAAAAATAAATGGAAGCAAACGAAAATAAAATGAAATTAACAGAAAGCAAATGGAAAAAAAAAAGCAAAAGAAAAATAGATAAAACCTTATTTGAGCCAAGGCTTTGATACCTAATGATGTGGAACCCCAATAATTTTGTCTTGATACCCCATAATTAGATTTGATATATAAGCCCTAAATCCTAAATTAGGAACCAGAAATCCTAAAGTAGGAATTTCTGCTTGGATGGAATAACGTATCTTGATCAATATTTAGCTAGTAATATGAAACAAAGATATTAAGGTAAAAGATTGAACACCACAAAGTTTAATTATTTTGATAATTTTGATTAGTTTGATAGCAAGTTCAATGAAGAATCAAAGAGAATTCGCCTCTCTTGAATTCAATTGTATAAAATGGATAAATTGTTCTCTCTATTACAATACTGAAAACTTAGTATTTATAAGTTAAGAAACCTTATAAACTAAATGATAAAGCCCAGTTCAAACAGGCCCAATCATGTTAATTAAAACATAATACTAAATAAAAGGCTCAAGACCCACATGTTTGGATCATATTGATTGGCCTTGGGTCTTCTTTCAAGCCCATTTCTTCACCTGGGAACTTGTAGATCCTTTTGATCACCATATACCTACTGATTTATATCACTTGACATGCATCAAATAGTATCAAAAACTTGGTTGCATCTTGTATTTTGAGTTGATCTCCACCAACTCATGCCTTTTTTTTTTTTTCTAAAATAATTGTTAATTTAGGTTAATGTACTCACTCACATGAATGAAGTGAAGATTCCCAATTGGCAAAGTAAAATTATTGGCAAATTACAAAAACAATATGAAGATGAGGATTTGCATCAGATTTGTGATGGGATCCAGAACGCACCAGGTAAATTTGGAAGGAAACCATGGAAAAGACATCATAAAGATGAGGGTACTGATCCAGAATTATCCGAAAAATTGGATACCATGGAGAGTGACTCCTCACTGGAACGATTATATATACAGGAAATGAAATTTGATGAACAACAAAGTAAATCTCATGAGTTGGGTACTAGGGGATCCTGTAGCATTCAGTTTGCTCAAAAATGTTCTACTTCAACAGAAACTATGGTAACTGAAAATATCAATGAGCAGTTGGCTGGTAGTACAGATGCTAGGGTGCAAAATTCTGACTTTCAGATGCTAGATTCCAGTTCCTTGTGGGACAAAGATAGGAAGAAGATGAATAGTATGATTGAGGAACAGGATGGGTTGAATGGATATTCATCGGAATGTAGTGACCTTGTCAAGGATGACTTGTTATCTGAAAATTTGAAAACAAGCACATCTAATGATCAAGGAGTAGATGAAATCACTGGCATGGAGTTGGAAACAAACTGTTCTAATTCTCTCAATCACCATGATCAATGCCCCAGCCTTGATGTAGCAGGAGAAACAAGGGATTTTGGGTCAGTTGATTTAAATATGAGTACGGCCAGTAAATCTCTTAAAGACAATCACACTGCAAAGCTTCAATATGGTGGTGCTGTTTGGGACATTTTCCGTAGGCAAGATGTACCCAAGCTAATTGAGTACTTGAAGAAGCATCAAAAAGAATTTCGCCATATCAGTAATCTTGCTGTGAACTCTGTGCGTACTTTTCTATCAATACCAATAGAATTATTGTAAGTTGCATCATTTTAAGCCATTGTATTGTGTTTGCTTTAGGTTATTCATCCTATTCATGATCAAACCTTTTACCTAAATGAGAGACATAAAAGGCTGCTGAAGGAGGAGTTCAGTAAGAAATTATTTATCTCAATTATTCATTTTAATTATTTGAAATTTCCATAATCTTGTTTAACCATGAATTCTTGATCAGATGTTGAACCTTGGACGTTTGAGCAACACCTTGGCGAGGCAGTTTTCATTCCAGCAGGATGTCCACATCAAGTTAGAAATAGACAGGTTAGATTTTCTAGCATTCAGTGTGTATATACTTGATGAGCTTGCTTTTCCATTCCATTTCTTGATCTGATTGTCTTTTTATCAAGCCAGGCAACTTTGCAAGTGACATGTTAGGTTCTGGTGATTTCATTTGAAATTTGCCTTTTGGTCTCCATCTTCCATTAGTTTTGGTGATAAATAAAGAAATAAATTGTAAAATTCCAAAAAACATCTTTTATGTCAAAAATAATGTGTAAGTGTAGAAACTCTAAGGGAGAATAAAATCTTCGTGGTCACAATGTGAGGCATTCTTCTTCTAATCGGATAATCACCTATTAGAGAGAATTAAGATAGATGTTTATAGTTTCTTCATCTTAGCAATTATATTTGGCATTGTTAGATATCCGGTTGAAATTAAAGAGGAAAGGTTAAGTTGTTTAGCCATGTGCATAGACTGTTAGAAGCTCTTATAAGGAAAACGGAGCATCTTAGAGGAGACAAGACTAGGAAAGAGAGAGGAAGACTCAAGATGATATGGGAAGAAGTGATTAAGAAAGATCTAGATATGCCAGCTCTTTCTAAAGAACTAATGCAAAACCAAACGGAACAGAAGAACTGGATCCATGTGGCTGACCCCAACTAGCTTGGAATTAAGGCTTAGTTATTGTTGTATGTTAGATATCAGGTCAAAATCAAAGCTACTGATTTTATATACGAGCTTGTTATGCTATCAATAACTTTGTATGGATTTATCTATCATTTTACATTTTAGAACTGACTAACTATATCAAATCAAAATCATGACTAGTCACATGTGATTCACATGTTAATTGGTATCCTTTTGGGTTGTTAGGGAGTTATCTGGATTTTAATGACATATATGTCAATGCTTACTTCCTTTCCTCTTTTTCTTCTTGGTCCAGTCATGCATAAAAGTTGCCCTTGATTTTGTATCCCCTGACAATGTTCAAGAATGCATTCGGTTGACAGAAGAGTTCCGCATGCTTCCAAAGAACCATAGAGCTAAAGAAGACAAATTGGAGGTAAGTATTATGTATTTTTTTTCTACACCCTTCATGACCTTGAATTTGACATTAAAATTAGTTGTCTTTGCATACATATAGAGGATGAGAAATTATAAGTTTAAGATTGTTGTTGTAATTCACTAATTCAGTGCTTTAAGAGTCCTTACTTATATGCTTGGTTGGGTATGGGAGGGGCTATTTCCACATAAATTCTTCCTAAATTCTCTATACAGTATGTAATTATACTGAATTCTGCCATTTATCGTCCTTTCATTCCTCCTTTATCGAACTCTAATGGACTCCCTATTTATATATCTTCCATCTTTTTCTCTATTTTTGAGTGAAGTTATACAACAAAGTTTTTATTACTTATTCTTATTTTTATTACTTATTATTAATATTATTTATTAATTATTTTAATTGTTAATATTTTTAATATAATATTTAATTATTAATTTTTTTTAATATTTAAGGATGCAATTGCACCCTAAAAGTAATTAAAGATGTAATTACAACTTGGTTGATGAATTTAGAGTGCTTAGGATATGAAGGTTGATTTAGGGTGAAATTGAGACTATTTAAAAAGTTTAGAATGAAATTGATTGTTAGGCCTTTTAATTTTGGTCCCTCATTTTTTGACTTTAGGAATTAAAAAAAAAATTATTTCATTTTAAAACTGAAGGATTAATAGAGATTCAAGGTAAAACCTTACAAACTAAAAGTATATACTTCCTCCGTCCCGTTTTGTTTGCTTGTTATTCCTTTTTTAGATGTCCCAAAATATTTGCAAGGTTTCTAAATTTATATATTTAAACAATTGTTTTTGCCATAATAAACTCATATGATTGTTCATTAAATGAAAGCCTTTTATTAATATCTTCATGAGTTAAGGGTAAAAAAAGGCAAAGTAATTTTTGTTAACTAAATCTTTAATATGCGTGTTTTGTTAAACTCATGAGTTAAGGGTAAAAAAAGGCAAAGTAATTTTTGTTAACTAAATCTTTAATATGCGTGTTTTGTTAAACCATGAAAACAAAATGGGACGGAGGAAGTAATATTTTATTGACGGACTGAAGTAGAGTAAAATTAGGAAGTGGGGACCACTTATTTCGGTTTTTAAGAAGAAAGGATTGCCAAATGCTTATTCTCTTGTGACTTCTTTTTTTGTCTCGTGGGGTTGGTGTTGTTATATATTTATCCTTGTTTGGTTATTTTTTATAATGATGTGGCATTAGTAATTTAGGTTTTGGAAATTGCTCAGCTTTTTGGGTTTTCATGGAACACCATTGCAGTTTGTCTTTAATGCTTCTCTGAAGCTTCTATTTTAAGGTGAATATATGCTGTATTGTTTTCTAAGCCGGGACACTCTTACACATTATCATTTATCACTTCCTTAAGGAGATGCTTTTAACGAGTGTTTTGTCTAAATTTTATTATGCTCTCTTTCATTAAATTGGAATAGATATTTATTAGTGCTTTGTGTGCAGTCAATAATGTGCCATTTCTAAAATTGCCTGCACTATGAAACACAATTTCCTTTTCTTAATAGGTAAAGAAGATGACACTGTATGCCGTCAGGGCGGCTGTAAGTGAAGCAAAAAATATGACTTTTGAACTTGAGTAAGATCTTTTTACTCTTGATCTTGTTACCTTGTCAAAATTTATTTGTTCCCTGTTAGAAAGCATAATTGTGGAGGCCAATATATTTTGTTGATATCTGTTTTGCACTTTTGTAAAGCATAATCAGCTTAATCCTTGCAATCTGATGTATATTAGAGCATCATAGTGGAAAGCCGCTGGATTTCAATATTAACCTAATAGCTCTGATATTCTTTGTTGTGCAAAATATAGCAGTCGCAAAGTGATTATTAATTGGGAGAAATGCAGATGAATATATGATGTAGGATGGGTAGAAGGGCTGGCTATTATGGTTGAATTTTGGGTTAATTTGAAAGCTAGAATTAATGAGGACAATTAGGGTTTATAAAAAGGTGGGATTGAGGAGCAAAACTAAAGAAGAAAAGGGGAGTTTATTGGGAGGCTAGAATGGTAGAATACTTAGGTTAACAATTAGGGCTTGTATAGGAATTTGTTGAATAAGCAAAGAAACACAAAGGAAAGCTTGCAAGGCTATTATCATAGTTATTAAAGGTGCAAGGTGCACTAAGAAACAAAGGGTGCTGGAGCGGAGGTGCAAGACATTTATGAGCCCTCTCCTAGAATGTTTTTGTAGATTCCAAAAATTCCTTGGTGGATCAGGTCAAGGATGACTCCGGAAATCCAGGACATGCTCGCTTCTGCTTAAGCATGCGCCTGAGAGAGGTGAGGCAAAAAAGAAATATAAATTTCAAAGAAAGTTAAAGAGTATATACCACATTATTTCTCCACAAAAACACGGTGAGAAATCCATAAATAAATTCAAGGAATTGAATCAATTTAATCAAAAGAACACACCATATTCATAGTAAAATTGTTGGAATACTGGTCGCAAGCAACTTAAGGAATTGGTCTGGTCATATTTTGATAGAGTAAGGAAATAACCAAATAAAAAAAAAATTCAAAGAATTCTAGAATGGGTATGAGAAGAAGAAATCTGTATTTCAATTCAGAGTCAAGTGTTACAGATTACAATCTTCAGATATTAAAAATGAAGAAGAAAGAAAACAGAAACTAGAACAAAAGGGAAAATTCTTGAATCCTACGAATCAAGCCAAGAGCTTGCAGTAGCTCTCCAACAATACAAATGAAAGTTAGCCTTCCAAACAATAAAATGAAAAAGGAATTTTTTATCAGGGACCTCCTCCTTGCCCTGCCTGTATATATACACGATCAACCCCTTGTTTATGTTTATACTGAATTTGGACAAAGTGTCCTAATCGATTGGTGATGGCTAGATGTGTTCTCCTTAATTCCCGAACGGTAGCCAATCCGCAGTGTTGAATCTTGGCGCCATTTTTTGCACCTATCAGTGGGAATATACCTAACGGCTTAGGCTAGAGGTCTATCAATACCAAGCCTTGAGTAATCTTGCCCTTGTCCTCAAGGCTGAATTGGGGAGGGAAACTGGCCGCAATTGTCGACGCCATCCATCCAGTAGCTTGGCCTACTTCCATGGGTCTGCCCTTTCCATTTAATCAGGCCTGTCTAATAGCAGTATATCTATCTCTGGCTGGATGAGTTTTGGACAGCACATCTGTCTGCGCTTCAACCATGGGTTTCATCAGAATGGGTAAAGTCACGAGGAAGATTTTATAGGTTCGTGTGATCTCATACCCCTTTTCAGTGATGATGTGGAATGGGGTGCTTATTCTAGATGTATAATCTGGCAGCCAGGAGTTTATAGGCGAAGCTTCCCAATTGACCTTTAATTTCTAATTGGCCCGTAACCATAGCGTGAGAAGCTTAGAGCATGAGGCCGGTTTTTGGAACTGACATCTGACGATATTGTTGGAGTTTCAGAAAAATCTTCTCAACTTGCATATTACATTCTGCGGTGTTGTTAGATAGTTCACAGCATTTGCCGGGGGGGTGTGCGCGGAGGAGAGTTGAGCTTTTAACTTGCGAAGGATGCTAGATCTCTACCGATATAGCCGAAGTGGTGGCTCACTCTATCACTTTGGTTTCCCCGGAAGAATCTGCCTGCACTTTTGGACGGGGCTGCCATTAGGACGAGTTACTGAATGGTGTGGTGCCAGCTGAGCTTTGGAGCTTTGTTGTATGAATACTCGCCCAAACTCACCAATGTTGCATCCAGTATGTGGCCATGCGTCAGAACAAAAACACTCAATAGGCCATAGGCTACGAGTTCAATACTTCCCGTTGGACCATCGGTTTGCGGATGGTATGCTGAGCTGCAGCCATTAAGTTGGATTTTGTGTCGAAATAGTTCTCACCCCAAAAAAGTGTGCCTAAGAAAACAAGGGATCTCGATCATAACATGGAATGTGGCAGCTGCAGTCTGATGATCCTTATTGGCGAAAGATGGCGCAGCCTTCTGGCCCATGAAAGGATGCCGGAGTTGGAAAATGAAAAGTGTGCTAACTTTGGATAGTCGGTCCCCAAAAATAAACAAGCAATCAACCCTGAACTTAAGGCCGTTATGAAATCAAGAAGAATGTTGCCAATAAGACCTTGGATTGGAAGGGGTATGAGAAGTTAGAACAGCTGGCTTTGAGCGTTTAATTTTTGTTGTTGGCAGTGGAACTTCGCATTGCTTTAGAAGAAGGGCTGGGTCCACAGGCCTCCTACCTTGCGTTGCAGTCCCTGGCCGGGTAAACAACACGTTTTGAATATCAAGCCCGAGTTTCAGAATAGGATTCGGGTGGTTGCAAGCGGCTGGGAAGGACGTCGAACCTCGGGAGACTGCAACCTGTGTGGCAGTGCGCCGATGATGCTATGTTTTGTGCCGTCTCGCATCAGAAACAGCGGATTGCGACCTTGGCTAGAAGAATGTTCAGTCACTAAAATCTCCCACCGAAACGGATCAATTCCATGTGCCCGGGATACCCTCAGTTCATGGACATCTGTAGGCAACCATTGTTTGCAGCCGCGTCGCATGTCCTTTGGGGAGGGAAGAGGAACGGAAGCCGCCAGCCCTAAACCTGGAAGTCCACTCTCGGTCTCGCCACATGGTGGAGATAAGAAGGTGGCCTAGTAACGTGCTCAGTAGTAGTAGGATAGATAAGGACAAACCAGCCGGCCGAGACAGGAGGCACATGACTAGAATTCCACCCGATGAACACTGAAATGGGTGGATATCCGCTCGTTCAATCCATAATGGGAAAGTTTGTTCGTGCGCTTGCAAATATCGTCTGTAGTAATATGCCCATCCGCCCCTACTTCAACCTATTGTAAAGAAAGCAAATGTGTTATATACAATATTTTTGTATTTTTTCACACATACGCAAGAAGAAATTCAGGGTATGTGCCACTTCGAAGCTCTCTTGCCCTATTGCGTACAAGTATCGAAGAAGCTCCGCAGATCCCCCAAAGACTTCCGGCGTAGAACAGGCACTGTTGGTCTAGCTCAGTGTTTTCTCTAGTACCACTCTTCTGCAAAGCTAAAGGGTTGACCAAGCCCTAAGACTCGAAGATCAGGTAGCGGCCAGCTCAGGGCGGAATATAGGGAAATACTCAAAAGGAGCCCAAGATTGCTGGCCACAAAGGGAGAGGAAAGGATATTAGTAAATAAAAAAATAGACGTGGCACAGAATAAGGGGATATGTTCTGTTACACTTATCCTCCTTGAGAATAGGATATAGAAAGTCCCACTTGAGCCTACGAGTCGGCTCGACTCAGATCGCACAGAGCATCGTACATGCGGCATCTCATAGCTGCGTAATAGCACCGGTCCCTCTATTCGATAATTTCGCAGTGTGAGGTTTTTGGCCAAGGTCCTCCAAACTCTGGCTCAGTTATAGAGGTTATTTAAACTTCTCTTTTCTCGTTAAGACCAGAATGACGAAGCAAACTATATTCAATAGCGAGTCCAGCATAGCAGCACGTGAATCTTAAAGCTAACGCTGTATGAGCCGGATTAGGCTCTCCTTGGTCTCTGAGATCTGTACGATAAATGCCATGTGGGTGCCTGGCTGGGAGGGAGTAACCAGTGCTCTAGTACACTCAGATCGGAGTAGGAGGATGGGGAAATAGGCGGGTTAACGAATCCGGGGAGGTCCTGATTCTTGGGCCTGAATCAGCTCTGGTCATTCGGTCGGGGGTGAGAACCGCACGTCTTCCAATCGTCATATTAGCTCGATCGCGGCGAGTACCAAAAGGAATCCCGAGATCACCGCAAAAGAATCGGGGCGGATCATCGTCATCTCACCCCAAGAGAAGTGGAAACAGTGTTGGTGCGTGTCCCACCATCTCTCAGCCAACGCACCCAGTAGGCTCTTATAATTCGTGCCTACCCAGCTCGGGAGGTTTCTTAAGAAAGTTTCGAGGTGGAGAAGGGCCGAATGATAGGCTGCCCGCTCGGCGTTATTATGATCAAGTATGTCCAGAACGGGATCTCAGGCAATATGAGGACTCGCCTGACGCCAGTCCTAATGTTGCACTCCTAAAAGGTGTAAAAAACATGTTTAAGGTCTATCTCCTGTTTCCTAACTAAAGATATCTTTAATCCCCCTCCTAGCATTTGCATACTATCATAAGAATAATGGTAAGCACAAACTAAGAGAAAGTCAATGATTACATTTCAGGCCTAAGCCCTCTAAAAAAATCTCACAATTTGGCCTAGGCCCGGAAAAATCGAACAATTTGGGCCTAAGGCCTCCAAAAAGTCACAATTTGGGCCCTATGCCCCAAAAGAAATCACAATGGTTCCGCGGCCTAAGGCCCAAAAAGAATAAAACAAGAGCAAAAAAAAAATTTCAACACTCGGCCTAAGGGCAGCCTAAAGGCTACCCGGAAAGGCCAAGGAGGCTTCACCTGTGTGGCCGATTACGCATAGCGGCTTCGATTAGGTAACCGGTGTGGTGCATGGCGCCTCCCTTGG
>NW_023591294.1:0-62640 GCF_014843425.1 Jatropha curcas | reverse complement strand
TCCTTAGATAGAGTGATTCCATGTCTGAAGGGAAGAAAACCCTTCTTGGAATCCTGCATGCTGAAACGAGCAAGAATGGTATCAATAAAAAGTGCTTGAGATAAGCCAATCATCCTTTTCTTGCGATCTCGCATAAGCTTAATCCTAAGAATATGAGCAGCCTCTCCCAAATCCTTCATATCAAAACGTTGGGACAGCCAATCTTTGACAGAATTCAACATACCTACACAATTCCCTATAAGCAGAATATCATCCACATATAGTACCAAAAAACAACCTTACTACCATTCCATTTCTAATACACACAAGACTCATCATGACACTGATCAAAGCCAAAACTTTTAATCGCTTGGTCAAAACAAGTATTCCATGACCTAGATGCTTGTTTAAGCCCATAAATGGACCTATTCAATTTGCAAAGCAAATTTTCTTGTCCATTGTTGTTTATGAAACTTCTGGTTTGCTTCATATAGATGCATTCATCAAGACTTTCCATTTAGGAAAGACTGTCTTGACTCCATTTGCCAAATTCATAATCATAATGAGTGGCAATGGGATAGAAGAGTCTAATAGACTTTAAGCGATGGCTCGGCGGAACAAGTGTTCCTCATAATGATTCCTTCTTTCGAGTAAACCATTTCGCACAAGCTTGCCTTATAAAGTTTTGCAAAGCTTTACCGTCTATAACCTTTTTTTTTTTTTTCTTATAGATCACTTACTCGATGGGTTTAACCCTTCAGGTGGTTTTCTACAGTTCCCAGACATTGATTAGAGTACATGGATCCAATCTCAGTTCATAGCTACAAGCATTATCAGCATCTTTATCTTGTAGGTGCTATCATCGTAACAGACAAGGTTCAATATTACTTCTTAGCGGATTATCAAAGCTTCTCCAAAGTGTATAATCGATACGGTGGGTCGTCTAATTCTCCCACTAGCGACGAAGTACTACAGGTTTGCAATCACACTTCATTTTGCTGTTGGTGTAAAGGCGGCAAGTCCATAGATGGTGGGACTACATCTTGATTCCTGTTTGGAACTTCAACATGTCTGTCATCACAGGAGGCAATGAAATGTTAGAAGCCCCACATTGTGCTCCTATATAATTTGGGATTCAAAGCTGCCACTTCAGTTTTCTACATAACTCCACTACTTTCAGGTGGTAGTGAATGTTAGGTACTGAATATTACAGGCTGATGTTGATTTACTGGTGCGACCTAACATTTATTCCACTACGACTAGGCAATGGAATGTCAGCTCAACCATTGATGGGTTTTAGGTTTGTTGTTTTCTTAATTGGAAAGGTTCTAGTTGGTATAATTTTCCTCTAATTCATACAAGGCTATCTGATTTTTGGGGAATATGGTTTTTTAATATATCCTCCTCGAGATAATGTGCAATGGTGCTAACAATGGTCTTTTTATCTTTAGAACTATAAAATAAACCACCTTTTGTTCCTTTTGGATATCCAATAAAGTAACACAAGTCTGTTTTTGATTCCAACTTATCTGCTTTCCCTTTTAGCATATGGGTAGGCAACCCACATCCGAACATGTCTTAGACTAGGCTTACGCCCAATGCATAGTTCTGTAAGAGTCAAAGGCACTAACTTGGAACTAAATTCAAAATATATGTTGTTGTTTCAATTGCATGTCCCTAGAAAGAAAGTGGCAAATATGAATAACTCATTGTTGATCTAACCATTTCCATAAGCATCCATTTCTCCTTTCTGCTACACCATTCTGTTGGTCTACATCATTCTGTTGTGGCATATCAGGTGGCAGACAACTGTGAAGTAATTCCTTGTACTGAATAAAATAGTTAATGAATTCCTAGAGAGGGTATTCGCCACCACGGTCAGACCGTATACGATTGATATATTTTCCATGTCGTTTCCTTCTTCTTTTCTGTTCTCGTTTCCTGCCTTGAACTCTTTGAATTTCTCCCAAGCATTCATGACTTACGGGCAACAGGTATGTATCATATCTTGAGTATCATCGTGTGAAAGTCACAAAACTTCAAACCAACCCCTAGCTTGGACACTCATTGGACCGAACAAACAGAATGAATTAATTCAAGTACTCATTAGTTCTCTATTACCCTTTATAGGAAAAGGCTCATTAGTCAATTTTACCTTCTAAACAAGAATTACAGGTTGGTAGTTCGCCTCCTTTCAATGAACTCAATGGTCCTATCCTTGGACCAACCTGAAATTCCTATCTAAAATAATATGACCAGCTTAAATGCCAACAAAGTATGACTAAATTCAATAAGGACGTTTTTCTTTCAATGGAACAATGACATCAAAGTTATTAACTTCAGAATTGGAATTTTGCAATTCAGGTGAAACTTTGAGAATAAAAAGATCATCAATCATTGAGCCAGAACATATCATTTGTTTTCTAAATTTAATAACGCATCATAAAATTCATTAAAACAAACCGAATATCCATTCTTGCTCAAACTAGAAACTGAAATTAAATTCCTTCTAATTGAAGGTACATATAAAACATCCTTCAAAAACAAAGTTCTATTATTCTCAAAATTCAAAGAAACATTTCCTATAGCTAGAACTGCAACTTTTGTGCCATCTCCCAGAAAAATGCTTACATCTCCTTTATTTAGCTGACGAGTTACCTGAAACCCCTGTAATGAATTGCAGACATGATTAGTGGCTCCAGAATCTACACACCATTGGAGTGTAGTCAACACCGCTAAACAAGTTTCAACTATCAGCATATAAAACAGAGGCATACCTTGCTTCATCTTGGCTAACCATGTTGGACATTGTGACTTGTGACTTCCAGTGCCTAGGTTGCTTGCAATGAAAACACTTACCCTTAGGCTTTTTCACAGCAACACTTACACTAGTAGATGCAGCACTTGTTTTAGGCTTAGCCTTGTGAGCATTTTTCTTCTTCTTACCCTTGTTCTGGGCAGAAGAAGAACCTCGCTCACAATAAAAAAACATTAACACAACAGGTGCAGCTCCTTGCTTAATGATGTCTCATCAGCCACCAGCTCATTCAGCAACTTAGCCAGAGTGAAATCCATCTTATTCATGTTTATCAAACGAAACTGCTGAAAACTGGCTGGCAAAGTGTTCAAGATCATTTCTATCTGTGTAGCATTGTCAACCTCAGCACCAAGAACCTCCATGTTATTCAGAAGACTCATCATCTTCAAGACATGAGTTCTAACTGGGGTCCCCTCCTCCATTTTGGAAGTAAGAATCTCCCTCAGTGCGTTTTGCCTTGCTGCACTAGTTTGATCTCCAAACATCTCCTTGAGATTTTCGAGCATGTCAAAAGCTGTGTCCATCGTCTGATGCTGATGTTGCAAAACATTTGGCACAGAAGCCAAAATGTAACATCGCGCCATCTCATCAGCTTTAACCCATTTCTGGTAAGCTCTGGTGACCTCCTCAGAGGCACCCTCACCGGGTTTTTTCAGGACAAACTTCAGTAAGCACAAACTTATAATCCTCAGCAATAAGCAAAATGTCCAAATTCCTCTTCCAGTCAACATAGTTTGGACCCTCAAGTTTGTTTTGGGTTAAGATGTTTGCAAGGGGACTGAATGATGCCATTTCTAGGACTGAATGATGCCATTTCTATATCATGCATTAAACAAAATTAGCATATCAATAATAAACATTGAATAAATTCAAATTTGGCAATATACAACTTTGATATCACAATTCAAAAAAAATACACGATATCAAACATTCAATGAATAGCAACCTCCAGATGGGAAGAATTCAAACCAATCACAATGTTTTGCATATTATAATAGATAAGACCGGGCAACATACTACTGGATGGGAGTACAGCTCTTAAATTAACACATTAATCGTGTGAGAAAATATTACATCTAATTCATGTCACTAATTAATTTAAGAGTTAAATCAATACAGACAAATTAGACTAGTTCAGTAATTATATTAAAACATGACATCTTCCGATGGGGAAGAAATGCAAATAATTACAACTAGAAAATAAAAAAATTTTCGAAATCATTTTCAGGAAAGAAAATGCTTTGCAAAGATGGAGGATTTCCAAAGCTTGAAGTCCTCAAGCTGTGGGAGCTGGAGCTATTAGAGGAATGGAATATGGAAAAAGGAGCAATGCCTAGTCTGAAACACCTAGAGATTAGACACTGCATAAATTTGAAGATGCTTCCTGATGCACTGCGATGCATTGACACCCTCCGAGAAGTAGAACTAACAAAACTGCCAATGTTATCATCAATTGCAATAAAAAGAAACATTTGGGGCCAAAATTGCAAAAATCGAAAACAACTAGGCAATTTTAATAATACCAGAAACAATCAGGGTCACTTTATAATTTAAATAACTCCAGGGGCCAAAACGGAATAACGGATACTTTCTGGGTCAAAATATAAAAAATTAAAGTCCAGAGGTTAAAATATAATAAACAAAAGATCTAGTGTCAAAAAATAAAAACTTAAAGATAAGGGGTCAAAATATAAAATTTAACAAATTGAGGGACCAGAAGGGAAATTTGGCAAGCAGCAGCTTCTTCTTCACGAAGAAGCCCTAGCCGCTGCCCCTTTTCCCTTCAACGTCCATTAACGCTGCTGGCGCTTTTTTTTTTTTTTTTTTTTTTTTTTTTTTTTCTTTGCCCTCTACTGATCTTCAAACCCAAAAAATAAAATTTTTGTCTTTTTTGCCCCTCTCCTGTTCATCGAACAACACCAAATACTATAATATAGTAATACTGCTTTTTTTTTATCTATATTAATTGCCATTAACAAACTACAGTTTCAAAAAAAAATTTGTATCAGGTACTGTGCACTTTTGTGCTGCTGTCCTTCCAAAAATCTTGAAGCTCTTTAACCATGTTAACCATCAAACAATTCAAAACAGATATAGAATACACGATTGAAACATGGACAAAAAATAGCCCCACTCATACAGTTTCGTATGGCTCTGAAATACATTGATGGGAGCGGGAGCGGGTATAAAGCGGAAACAACCCTTATCGAAACCATATGAGGCAAACTAAAAACATTATCGAACAAATCAATAAACTGACCTCTTGAAGCACAAAATCGCTCACCGGTCTTCTTTCCAGATATCTTGGAGTCACCCACGATCTTCTGCAGTAATCCCTAACTATCTCTGTTTTGGAACTCTCTGAGTGGCAGAGAATAGAATAACGTGCGTATCTCTTTATTCTTAGCGTTTTGCAATCTTATATTAAAAAACCTCTCTTCGATAGGAAGATATTTTTTTAATATAAAATAAATTAAATAAAAAATTATTTAATTAAATTAAAACTGAATAATTTATCTATTATTTAATACACCCTTAACTTTCCAAATAATTAGGGCACTACAGGGACCTCAGGAATAAAATAAATCAGGCTACTAATTATAATAATAACCTATGTAGACCAACATATTCTTATTATAATTAATCATGAATTATTCCACTCTTATTCCACTAAAAATGATGAACTGAACATCCTTTTTATTTTACTATCCACAACATAATAAAATAATGTTCCCCATGTTAAGATTACAGATGCTGTCATTTAAATAACTTACTGACAATTTATTTAAATCACAATATAACTTTATGTTTCTGAGTTATTTCATGTGTCGGATTCAAAATCCACCTGCAGGGTTTACACTATGAAACCTTATAAGCTTACTTAAAGTGCATCATCAATCTCTAAACCGAGACATTGATTCTATCATTAATTAATATTTCACAAACACAAAAAGCTTTGCCCAATTCACCGAGAATATTATTCCAATAATGAAACTCATCCTTTAATGAATCAAAGCATAAGACAATCAATGTTTGCTCATATTAAAATAAATCAAGATTAAGAACAATAAACATTATTTCTAATGTCTTAGAGAATATGTTTAACAGTCATTACTAAATGCATCCAAACCTCAGATTCATTGGAATCCGGTATCAGAATTGGTTGTGTATTTCTTTTTTAAGCTATGTTTCCATTCTAATAACATTTTATTTAATGCCAAACTTTTCCAATTAAATACCAAAGAAATAATTGTCAATAGAAAATCATTCATAGCTATATTTCCAATTAAATACAAAGAAATAATTGTCAATAGAAAATCATTCATAGCTATACTATTAATTATGCATGGTTAATAGTATATCTCTATCACATGCTTCATATCATATGTAACTTACTATATGTGTCCTGCACGAATATATAAATTATAAACAATAATAACAAATTAGAGGAATATTCCCTTTTATCTCCGTCTAAATTCTGATTAGGAGAAATTAATTAAGTGCCCGTATTTAATTTTCTACCTCTACTTCAATAATTTCTGTTGAAGTTTAATTCTGTAATGTACAAATCAGCTCATGTTGTGTCAGATAATAATCAAACAATTGACCTTTTATTTAAGTGATCTGAATCAGTTTCACTCAGATTAACGGTCATTTTCTAATTCGGTTTAGTTAATAATAAACAATTGATATTAAAATTCAGAAATTAAAAAGCATCCTTAAAATTTGATATTTACTATATAATCAACTTTTTATTTATAAAGGTTGTTGCATATAATTTGCTAGTTTAAGGGATACAGTCAGGCTTTCTTTTACATTTTCCCCCTTCTCTGTCGACACCAATCAATCAAACGGTGGTAAAAAAGCAAAGGAGAAGAAGATTCCCACCTTTAAAAGAGAAAAAAAAAAAAAAATTAAAAAAAAAAAATTACTAGGCAGCCCCCAAACCCTTTAAATTAAAAAAAAAAAAAAAAATTACTAGGCAGCCCAAACCATTTGAAAGTGGAGAGAGATGGGTTTATTCCAGCTTAGCACGCAAGGAGAAAGAGGCTACTAAAAATGATTGTTAAGATTAATGTTAGCAACAGCTTTTTAAGTAATTTTTTAAAATGTAAAATGTTATTTTTTACGGTGTTCAGTGACATAATATTTAAATTAATTTTTAAAAGTTAAAAATAGTATTTTATAAAAAATTAATTCGTATATTTTTATAATTTTTAATGTTTTATGAAAATTTACTAAAGCAGCTACTGAAACAATCAATTTTACTTAATATATTAGATATTATGTGGTGTTGGTTGTTTTTGGCTTTTATATTTGCTGGATCATATGTATAATGTAAAATGTCATAGTTAATATCATCAATAAATAGGGTCCACCCAAATTCATCCTAGTCCAATCCTATGGTCAATCATGCTCCTCTTTTCTTATTCAATTTTTTACCGTTTTCATTTTTTTCACTATTCTTTCCTTTTTTTTATTTTTTTTTCTATATATATATAAGAAAAATAACATTTTGATCTTTAAAAAATATAAAAAAATTATATTTGACTTTCTAAGGTTTTAAAAATTTTCATTAGCTCTCTAAATTAATTGTCATAGTTCCGGCCCTACATGATCCTATCCATATTTCTATTGTTTGAATTATTCTCATTAAATTAATAAAAATATCCCAAAGTCAACAATTCTTCTTTCATCAAGCTAGTTTCCCCTAGCTTAACCAAAAGCAGAATATGTTTGAAAGAAAAGTTTAATTTTCATGGTTTGCTAAAATTTAAATAATTATAGTAATAAAAAAAAAATTTATAGTAAGTGTAAGAGATAAGAGGAGATAACATTTAAAAGTATTAAAACTGTTGCATATATATAAAAAATCCAAACTAGCTGACAATTACATAATTATACTACGATTAAATTAAATTGCAAACCAATAATAATTTTTTATTATTATATTCCTTGTTTAGAAGTAGCAATGCTTATTTGTAAAAAAAGAAAAAAAAAGAAAAAAATTATTACTATTTAGTCCCTTTAATTTGGTAAAATTAACTATTTACTTTGTACGTTTCCGAAAATAGATACACAAACCCATTCATATAGTTTATTTTTATTGGATTAATAAGTCATTTTACCCAAAATTTGTAATTTTGTTGTTAATTTTTAACAAAAAGGCTAAAACATCCTTCATTATATTTCTATTGCAATTCTTTATTGTAAAAATAAAAATTATTTTTTAATAATACGAGCAATTACTAAAATAATAAATAGCCAATAACTAAATTGTTAAGAAGATAATATTATTCTTGTCAATTTAGACATATATAGCATAATATTATTCTTGTCAATTTATCGACATATAATATATATATATTATATATATAATATATATATATATATATATATAATATATATAATATATATATGAGCAGGTATTTTCCGCTTTATTAAAATTAACAGTAGAAAAATATACAAACTTGAATGGAAAAATTAAAATTATTCAAACTATTTTAACCAAAAAAAGTCGTTAATGTATTTTTGAAAAGAAAAAAAAATTTCGATTTCACCAAGTCACATAAACATTAAATAATACATTCTTTCCTTAACTAAATATCTGATGGCACTCGGACGTTTGCAACTTTTAAAAATTGAATTATTTGATTGGAAAGGCCCCAATTGAGTTCATTTTACTTATTGGGTTAATCGTATTTTACTATATTACTCTTACCACTTCTTTCTTGAAATATACCTTTTTAGCAAAATCATTTTTTAATTTCAAAAAATCGTACTTCCGACAGCAAAGTTTTTCTTAGACGTTGGATCCAATCCGCCCATTGACGTTCACACGCCATGGCAATTTAAACCACGAAATCACTATTCTATCCAACCGCGCCCAAAAACTCATAACTTACAGGGACATAAAATACAACTTCAGAACCAGGACAAACACTAATATGAGAGTATTTTCGCTTTTATTAAAATTAACAGTAGAAAATATAAAACTTGAATGGAAAAATAAAATTATTCAACTATTTAAACCAAAAAAGTGTTAATGTATTTTTGAAAAGAAAAAAAAAATTGATTTCACCAAGTCACATAAATTAAATAATAATTTTCCTTAATAAATATGATGGCACTCGGGTTGCAATTTTTTAAAATTGAATTATTTGTATTGGAAAGCCCAATTAGTTCATTTTATTATTGGGTTAATGTATTTTACTATTATTACTCTTACCACTTCTTTCTGAAATTATACCTTTTTAGCAAAATCATTTTTTAATTCAAAAATCGTACTTCCGACAGCAAGTTTCTTAGACGTTGGATCAATCGCCATGACGTCACACGCATGAATTTAACCACGAAATCACATTCTCATCCAACGGCCCAAAACTCATACCTTACAGGACATAAAATACAACTTAGAACAGACAAACACTACTCCCCTCCGTAGCCTAGACTTCTTCTTTCTTATTACATAATTTTTAAAACATGTGTTAAGAATGTCCATCACAAGTGTGGAAGCACATCCCTTAATGTGGGACCCACGTTCCCAAGAGTGATGATGATTATTACTGCAAACCGTAATTTCTCAGTTTTCTAGGGGTTAAAAGGTTAAAATAAAAAAAAAGTGAAAAATCGAGAGGTGTGTACTTGTATGTAATTATCATCAAATGGCATCTTCTTATTATTCCAACAGATTTTATGCAATTTATTTTATTTCATTTTTTTAATAATGTCTGAGTTATGACAAATCCCCACAATTAGCGGATAATTACATTTCAATTTTCACTTTTTAACTAAACAAAAAAAAAAAAAACTATATTTATTTCCTTTAATTACATATCTTTTTATTAATTTTCTTTTTTTGTTTTGAGCTTTTTTATCTTTTCTTTTCTTACCTTCTCTTCTTGCTTGTTTCCACATCAGTTTCTTCGATTTGTTGATCTAACTTTTACTCTCTCGATCTTTCCCTTCAATGGCCACTAAAGATCCTAGAGAGAGAAGCATGGAGAGAGAAAGTAAAAAAGCAGAAGCAAAGTGAGTGACTTGATAGTGAATTGTATCAGTTCTTGAGGAATTGATTGCTAAAGCTTCTAACTTTGGAATCACTTTTTCGGCTGTTGGGTTTTGAGTGTTGTATCGAGTTTGAGGTTGGTGGGTCGGGTTTGATTCGTTCGGATTTGATATGGGTGGGTGTTTTCCTTGTTTTGGATCATCAAACAAGGAGGGTGGAAGTGGTGGTGGTAGTGCCGTCAAAGAAGTGGCCAAGAAGGATTCGGTCAAAGATGGTTCAGTTGCTCAGTCTCACCATGTTGGAAGAGTTAGCTCAGGTAAAAGTTCTTTTATGCAAAATATTTTGGTGAATAATTTCTGGGTTCTTTTGAAAGATTAATTTGGCTGCTGTAAGTCTTGAATTTTGCTTTTGAGTGTTTTTGTGCCATGTTTCTGTTAAAATTTGTTGATTCCTTGATCCGTTTCATCTATCTTGTGTTTGAATTGGGATTTTTGTTTTATAGCTTTGGTGCTGCAGTTATTTGAAGGATTTCGTGCTTGCGGATTGCGTGTTGTTTGTGGTGTTTGATTTTATGCTAAGAGAGTGTTTCTAGCATTATTTTAGAGATCTGCTCTTAGTTTTAGGATTCTTATAGTTATTTCAGTGTTCCTTGAATTTTTTTTTTGTTCCTATCATAACTGTCAACCTAATAAATGACTGAATGCTATAATTTGGAAAATTTTAAAATGCCCCTTCCATTGCATAGTATATTGGAAAAGGCTAAGTCAAAAGTTTAAGGAGTTTTTGTGCTTCTTGAAAGAATATGAAATAGGAATCTATTAGGAGTAAATTTGCATTTCATATAAAGCTATATGTCACAGAACAACAAGAAAGGCTTTGAGTACTCAACCCAAATGAGAAATCTGATGACCAGCATCTTGTCATGCATAGGCATTCTTCACAAATAGGCCATTTAATCTGAAGAAGTCATTATTAAACTTAGACACAAGAAACATGAACATGTCCCATTTTATTGCTTACATATATTTTTCGCTCTTGGGGCTGTTCAATTATATTTCATAATCATTTGCTCATAAACTATTTACTTTTTCCCCATTTCAATATTTTGTCTAATGCACTTATCATGCAGATAAATCAAAATTACGAAATGGTACTGATCCTAAGAAGGAGCCAATAATTCCTAAAGATGGACCAACTGCTAATATTGCAGCACAAACATTTACATTCAGAGAGCTTGCTGCTGCAACAAAGAACTTTAGACCAGAGTGTCTGTTAGGTGAAGGGGGGTTTGGACGTGTTTATAAAGGTCGCTTGGAGAGCACTGGACAGGTAATTTGAGACTTGAAATGGATTCCCTTATTATTATGCAATGAAATATGTCAGTGCATGTCGTTTATAGTTGCCTGTACTTTCTGTTGTAATTGCAATTTTTTTGTGTCAGGCTTCTGTATTGTGTATATTTTACCTCTATAAGCACCTTCTATGAACTATAATTCTAAAAAATATGATAACTAAGTTCCATCTTTTATTTCGACTTGAATGGAAAATGTGTTTGCAGGTAGTTGCTGTAAAACAGCTTGATCGGAATGGCCTTCAAGGAAATAGGGAATTTCTAGTGGAGGTGCTCATGCTTAGCCTGCTGCACCATCCAAACCTTGTTAATTTGATTGGTTATTGTGCCGATGGGGATCAACGCCTCTTGGTTTATGAGTTTATGCCACTTGGATCATTAGAGGATCACTTACATGGTTAGACTACCTTACTTAAATATATGATATTGGATGGACCTTTGCTGTTCCCAGTTCAAAATTTCATGTCATAATGCATAACATATAACAGGAATTGTTAAGAAAATGGTTGTTTTGCACTCATATTAGATCTTTATTTTCCCTTTACCAGTCATATGGTTTTGCTAGGGTTTTGTCAGTATTGCAGCAATAACATTCACTCTTTTGAACACAGATCAATTTCTTGTTTATTAAGGCTTGAAAACATACTGTTTAGTCATATTTGTTCTGTTATTTCTTCTCTCTTATTATACATGTAGTTATTATATGTTCTGTGTGGGGGTTTACAATTTGATATATCGAGAATGACTTGGATATGTGAAGGATTTTATGGACCTAAAGATGATTGAAAGTTTATCAAATGCAAAGCAAACTTTATCACTTTAGTGTACCGATTGCTTTAAGAGATTCCTAGGTCAACTGATTGAATGACCACTCGGAGGATAAGTCAATCTTTGAGCTACCATACCTAGGAGTTTTATTTTGTAATTCTCATGGCACGCTGTGGTTAAATGCCATCTAATCACAAAGGTAAGTGATAATTTTGGAGTTCTTTTGAAACTTGGATGGAATTATGGGACACAATTCATGGACTTCCATTTACGGAGTAGCACGATGAAGTAAGGAATTCGGATGTTCTAGTTGTTTCTCCAAAGATATCTCAGTCAGTGTTTCAGTATTCCATTTGTGTGGAATGTGGATATCAGTCGTTGGAAACAGAAGCATTTAAGATAACGTAGGAATAGTCTACTAGTTATGTCTGTCATTTTTTGATGCTGGGCTCAACGTATTGATCTGAAACATGTAAGAATGTAGAATGCAAATAGAAGCAAATAGTGGATATCTGAAAAGAGAATCGGGAGGTATCGCTTCTTATGTGGGAGCAGCTGCATATGTTAATGACTGATGTATGATGCTTACAACAATAGTAAATGTTGATCTGATATGATTATTCGCTTGCATCATATTATGCAACAATTAGATATCTGATAGTAGTTAAGGTTATATAATTTGGCTAGAAGGTAGTTATAGTTAAACCTCACATTCCTATTGGCAATTAAAACTGCTTGATCTTTCAACTGATACTAGGCATTTTGCCTCAGCTTGGATGGGTGAATGTTCTTATCTAAATGAAGCATATTGTGGAGCTGCCATGCTACTTATATATCACTGTGGGCTACTACCTGATCAGATATCTTTTTCTTGGCTCATGTTTCTCCCTCAGTTTGTTCCAAAAATGATGATATGGCTGCAGTTTTATTGATTTCAATCATGCATGTCAAATTGCTGACCGTTTTCAAGGTGGTCAGCTAGAAGAATGTTATATGTAAACCATGATGCCAGTACACATATTTTGCTAATTTTCATGGACTCTGTTACCATGCCACTGTCTACTATGGAGTGTGGACTAAAATTTGAACTTTTTTTTTTTTGTCTAGGAAATTTCCAGTATTATAAGATATCAGACATTTGCACTTCTTTAATTCTAAAAGATTTTAGAGTATCTAACTTCATACTTATATCAAAGCATTCAATGATGCAGCCTCACTTAAGGGGTTTTTCGTCTTTGAATAATGGTTTTAATGGCTCACATGCATATTCTTTCATAAGAGATCTGCTTGTGAATATTAAGATGTGATTAAACCTTCATAATGTTAGTCAACTTGAATTTGTAAGATTTGATGGTATTTTAACTGATATGATTTATGTTGCATGGCTAATATGCTAATTGGAACTTTACAAGCCCCTCTCTCAATATTGTGATGGTTAAGCAGCAGCATGTGATACTTATACTGACATTAGCTTTATAATCGTTGATGAAAAGTAATTGGAAGTAGTATTAGATGATTGATGATACTGCTATGTGAATAAATTACTGTGAGTAGATGAAAGGACTAGAGATAATCATATGAAGACCAAAAGTAAGTAGAAAAGAAGTGATCGAAGGATTGAAGGAAACAGCTCCTAGATGTAACTGAATGGAAAAGGACGGTTTTGCTGCTTAATTTGAAAGTTGATTTAAAGGTTGATAGGTCATTGGGAAAATCTGTTTAGTTTACTAATTGATCATCTTAATAAAGTCTGTTAAAGGTGGTCTCGCTGCTTGTGGTCAAGTATGTCAAGAACTATGGCTGCATGTTCCAAGTACTCACGAGTCACAAGCCAACAGTATGTCTTTGGTTATCAGGCAAGCATGGAAGAAAGAGAACTCCACCTTCTCTAGTAGTCTTTGAAAAAGCACGCCCCAACAACTGACCCACTACTTACTCTCTCTCTCTCTCTCTCTCTCACTACTGCATGTTTCCCTTTGTGAATTTTAGTTCCACTTTTTTATTTTGAGATCAGTGAAATACTGAGTCCTACGGTTGATATAGTTCTTTTGAATACCTGAGCTCTTGATCATATAAATCAATTGTCAATGTCTAAGCTGAGCTGCGCAGCAAGGAAATATAATTAGCTTAAAATATCATAAAACCAACTAGGATGCTTATCTTGTGACACTGGAGATGCTTTTAGTTAACATTATTACATTGAAACTTTACCATCAAAGGTTGAGGATTTTCAATTGCACAGATGGCAATCTGATGTATTCGACTGATATTGCTTTACAAACTTCTCCTGTAATGAATTTGAATGACTTTTTAGAAGTGTGAATTGGTTAACTATGATTTCTTCAACTCATTCTTGTTACTGTATTTTAATCTTGTTTTCAGATCTTCCAGCGGACAAGGAGCCCCTAGACTGGAACACAAGGATGAAGATTGCGGCTGGTGCAGCTAAGGGGTTGGAGTACTTGCATGACAAAGCAAACCCACCCGTCATTTACCGAGACTTGAAATCATCTAACATCCTTCTTGATGAGGGTTACCACCCCAAGCTATCAGATTTTGGACTTGCTAAGTTGGGTCCTGTTGGTGACAAGACTCATGTCTCTACACGCGTGATGGGAACATATGGTTATTGTGCTCCTGAATATGCTATGACTGGTCAACTTACTTTAAAGTCCGATGTCTATAGCTTTGGAGTCGTATTTCTTGAACTTATCACCGGGCGCAAGGCCATTGATAATACCCGGGCTCCTGGAGAGCATAATCTTGTAGCATGGGTAAGCTTTCTGCTCTTCATCTTCCATGGGAAACTCTTTTAATAATGTATTGATGCATATTGGAATTTTCTTTCCTTTTTTTTCCCAAGAAAAAAAAAAAAAATTCTTATGTTGAATTGACATAAAACAAGAATTCTGTTGTCTCCTTGTTATTCTGTTGGACCTGGGGGATTTTTTTAGGCTCGGCCACTTTTCAAGGATCGCAGGAAGTTCCCCAAAATGGCTGACCCACTGCTTCAAGGGCGTTATCCAATGCGAGGGTTATATCAAGCTCTTGCAGTTGCAGCCATGTGCTTACAGGAACAAGCAGCCACGAGGCCTTTGATAGGTGATGTTGTGACTGCTCTCACATATTTGGCTTCCCAGACCTATGACCCTAATGCTGCCAATCAAAGTAACAGAATTGGGCCATCTACTCCTAGGAGCAGGGATGACAGGAGGGGCATGGCAGATGGGCTAGATAGCCCAGACGAACATGGACGCGGACGGCATGGCTCCCCTTCTACTTATAAAAATTCACCTGATTATAGAAGGCGTGATCCTGTGAGGGAATTAAGCTCTGGTGCAGATTTAGGAAGGAGTGAAACTGGTGGTGGGTCTGGCAGGAAATGGGGATCAGATGATTCTGAGAGACAAGATTCCCAGAGAGATAGTCCATTAAATACGAGCAGAGCAAGGGAAACACCAAGAAATCGAGATTTAGATAGAGAGCGTGCAGTTGCAGAGGCAAAAGTTTGGGGTGAAAATTGGAGAGAGAAAAAGCGAGCAAATGCAATGGGTAGCTTCGATGCTACAAATGAGTAAATGGTTCCCATTCATGTTGGTTTGGTGATGGCAAAATATGTTGTATGCTTGCTTTCTGAGGGTCATGAAGAAGAAGAAAAAAAAAAGATTAAAAGTTGCAGATACACCATCCTCGATGTCTTGGTTTCCATGGGAATAAGACTCTTGTTGTAACCAACTTTCACTGCTGTTGTTTTGTCCTGTATCATTCTTGTAGTTGGGATATGAAAATTGAATGCTTCAATTATGTGGTTGAAGGAAGGAAACCCAGAGTTAAAGAAGGGTTCAGGGCAAGGGTTGGGGTTGTGTATGGATTCGGAGGGCATTTTTAAAGGGAAATCCTCACTGCAGAATGATGTATCCAACATGATTTTAAATCTTATGTATTTAGGGCTTTTTTCTTTTTTCTTTTTTCCTTTTTCCTTTCTTGAAGTTGTTGTTACAGGAAAGCAGGGAAGATAGCTAATTTTTGCCCCCATATATGTGGGTTTGGTGTGGGTGTCTCTCATTGGTGTTACATCTTGTACTCAAAATACGGTCTTGTGTATGGATTTCTTGAGTCAGGTCGAGTTTCGGCTTATACAGGAAGTTTTCATCTTTTTCTTCTACTTCTAACGCAGTATCTCCTTCCATTTGCATGATATTCTTTTGGTGGGTGCATTTTCTGTTACTATCTGATTATTCTCACAGATCTAAAACTGATTTAACACTAAAGTTTGGTTTCATTTAATCTTACAAATGTAGAGAGGATAAGATAAAAGAAGCTTTGAAATTTCTTAAAACAGAGGAGCAGTTAGATCAATAATGGTGGTTTCTTAAGCGGAAGAGGACGTCACGCTGTGTAAACCCATAAAGGCATAAAAGGAAAAAGAGCGATCTTGCGTCTTAAACCTCGAACAATAAAAGCCCAGTATTTCATGGGCCCAACATATCCTGAACCCAATCTGTCCGCCCTAGTTCGACGGTCCTGCTCAACTTCAACAAGAGCGTGCGGGAGCGGCCATGGCTTCCACTGGCTCGCTCGCCCTAAATCTAATCCGGAAAATTAGATGCTTAAATCACTAACCGCTTCGCCGGCGTTCTTCGAAGCAAGCTCCTTAACTCGAAGTTATGAATCGCCTCTGTTAATGCTTCCATCAGAGGACATTAAAACCAAAGACGACAAAACCACTGCCGGAAAACAACAAAAGGAGGTAAAATTACAGCTTGGAGCATCAAAGAAATTTCACCCAAGTTGGGTCTTTGCCAGTTCAACGTTTCTCTTATAGTTGGCGGTTGTGGTGCGAAGATTTGCCATTTTAGAGATCAATTCTCACTATTAGAATGGAAATCAAAAATCACAGAGCCTTTATCTTTAATATAGTAATTACTAGTATAATTATTATAATTATCACTAGTATTTTACTTTTAATAGTATTATAATATAATATAATTATAATTATAAACTTTGAATAATACTATTTATAATTTCTTTAGGAATCTCATATTTAAACAAAATTGTCACCCTCCTGGGGTGGTACGACTCCTTTGGTGTGACGTATAAGGGGTGGCTTGGCCTCTATGAAACGCTTATGTCTTATTTCTTTCTCTGGAGTTTTTCTCTTATTCTGTATCCCCAAAATGAAAAAAATAAATAAATTGAATACAGTTTTCGCCAATGACAGGAATTTCAGACTTGAAGCCACAATTCACTAAATACTCAAAGGCAAATTAATAATATAATCATTACAAAACGTACCCTTAATACAACACTAACCTTAAATAAATACATAGAATTTTGTTAGTTCATACTCTAAACAAGCTCTAATCTCATCCATATGTTGCAGATAAATTGATTCTGACCCTGAGTGAACAAAAATAAGGGGATACAGAACATTATCAGTGGGATACTTCTGATGCACTGAAATACCAGAAATTTCGGCACCTGTGCTCTGATAATAAAAAAAATTAAAATTAAAAAAAAATAATAATAATAGGCCTGTGCCAAATTACTTTCTCCTCTTTCCCTGCAAAAAAAAGTAATAAAAGTTCAGCTAATCAATTCACCCAGAAAAGCAAATTAACTGCGGCTACTTACTGAGGTCACATAATCATCCATTGATAATTGCTTTCGTTTTTTTAGTGAAGTGGGACTCTCAGTTTGCCTTCCCATAGCACGCTTCGATGGTGTCATGTTCTGAGCAATAAGATCGTTTGGTTAACACAGCATGTATGGAATTAAGACAACAAAATACTAGGATTGTGTAGGTGCATGTGTTAGATGATGAAGGTTAGAAAGATGATGAAGGTTATAAAGAGCACCTTTGCGAGCTTCTTCTCTTTCCGTGCCTGTCTCTCTCTCTCATCATATTCTTGGTTTTCCTTTTCCACCAACCGAATTAGGGTATCACATCTCCTTGCTAGTTCTTGAGTTGTGCGAGACTTCACAAACCAGTCAAAGCGGAACAAAGGCGATGTACGGAATGCAGCCTTTAACTCATCCCAATTCCCATAACCAAGCTTGTGAACCATGCAAATCTGCAGGTTGTAATAGAAAAGCTTTCACATCAATGTATGTCTAATATTTGAAAAAAAAAAAAAGCTGGGGGAGAGAGAAAGAGAAGGGGGAAGGACTCATATCAGAGAAATGTATCGATAAAGAATTTGCACCATGAAACGATCACATTCTTCATTGTACAGCTTCCCTTTGTTCTGACCATACTGGATCTTCAATTCAAGCCATGGATTCTTGTAGCGATCCAATTTCTTGCCAATTGCTTTCATGATCTCATCCTTGCGGGAAATTCTAGCCTCTCCTCTCTCAATATTTTTAATGATCCTATCGTAGTCTGTGGCCATTCCATGATTCAGACAAGAAAAAAGAAAAATATTAGTCACTGTTAAGATCCAATGAAAAGCAAATTCAAATCATCCAAAATTTCATCCGAAAAGAGTTTGTTCAACTTAAGCTAGAATATAATAAAATTTGACATCACAGTTACCATTCAACTCTTTATATCGCTCTTTAAAAACTTTAGCATATCTTTCAACTTCCTCCTCTGTTTTTCCTTCCATTTCAGAAGCAATACTTTTTATGTCATTCCGACCATACTTCTCACAAGCCCTAATGAAGGTATTGAAGTCTCTTCTGCTCCATGAAGAGAACCCCTGAAATTATGCATTAAAAGCATCAGTCGATAGGTCCATAATACAAACAAAACTTGAACTAGATACTCCACTCACCTCCTCCAACAGTCGCTCCTTTTCTTCCAATTCTTCAGCAGTCAAAGGTTCTCCAACCTCTAAACAATCAACAATCAGTCAGCTGTATGTGAAATGATGCAAGGAACAAACATAATTAGGGACCTTATAAAAGAACATACCTTCAGGTTCATCCACATCAATTGTGTCTTTCAACTGATTCTTTTGATGGGTTTGCTGAAATATTGTTTTAAGAAAAAAAAAACGACAAACATTTTGCATATAAGATAAGAACAAATTTTTGAACATATCAACAAGGTGATGAAGAAACCAGAAAATAAACTCAAGAAAAGAAAGATGGCACTCACCATGAGGTAGCGTACTTCTTTTTCATACAACTCGCTCAATCTTTGTGTGTTGAAAAACTGGAAATCATGCCTGAAAAAGGAAGCAAATATTCAAGCCACAAGAAATGAGAATTCAAACCCACTACAAAGAGCAAGCAAGAAGTTTAAGAAATGCTTACAATTGAGGCATGCGGGGAATTCGAGGCTCTTTTGGCTTTGCTGGGCCACCTTGGCGCATTGTTTGCTTAAAGTATTCAGATTCAGAGTAACTGGTCAAAGAAAGAGTAAAAACAAAAAGAGTTCATGGATAATGCTAAAATGATACATGCAAACTTAAAAACACGACCAGAAGGGGGAAAGGGGCAGAGAAGAGCAGTACTTGCGCTTTCTTTCTCTCTTCGGCGGTTCAATCCAGTTCTCACTGACAATCTTCTTGAAGTCAAACTTGTTCTCATCCTTCATGAGAACCAACAAGAGCAGGGTCACAAAAATGATCTCAAAACAATACTAATGAAATGAAACTACCAATCAATGACAAAGGATAAAAAACATAGAGAGAAGGAAAGGGATGGAAATTGAGTCCGCACTGTCTATACCTTATCATCATCAAAATCATATAATTCAGCAGCTGCCAAAAACCAGGAAAAAATCAGCAATTAAAATGCTGACGTCGCATGGTGATTGAAAAATTAAATAAATGAATGAAGTGACCAAGAATAAACTAGTGAAAGAAATCATTGATGCACATACTGTCATCCATTTTGAATTTTATGGCATCTTCTGTGAACTTCTTCATCTTGGCATCAAGCTCTGCTGTTGCCTCTTCTCCTTTAGCAATAATTCTATCAATGTCTTCATCTGTAATTGTGCTGTCCTTTGAGCTGAAAACCATCTCAGCACCAAACCTCACCATTTGAAGCAGCTCATCTTTATTGACAGCTGTAAGAAACAAAAAAAAGCATCAAGTATTGCCCACGAAAACATAAACCATAATTCTGCTCAGGGTCAACGTAAAAATGCTGCTTACTTTTCTGCTCTGCTAACCGTCCTTGTTGAATCACTAAAGCATCAAGTGCAAGCTTCTTATAAGCCCTTTCAATAACTTTTTCCTCGATGGTATACTGTTACATAATCAATAAAAATGAGAAATATAATTGAAACAGCTTAGCTTCAGTTATGGCACAACAAAATAAATGCCAACCTCTGTGCAAAATCTGAATACTTGAACTTCTTTCTTTTGACCAATCCTATGAGCACGATCTTGTGCTTGCAAATCCACTTGTGGATTCCTGCAACAAATTCTCAACATCATAAAAAAAGAGCAGCAGCAGACAGCAGAAAAAGAAAAAGAAAAAAAAAAACTCACCAATCACTGTCATAAAGTATAACAACGTCTGCAGTAGCAAGATTAATCCCAAGTCCTCCAGCTCTAGTAGACAACAAGAAGACAAATTTCTCACTCCCCGGTTTGTTGAAGGCATCAATGGAAGCATCACGATCCTCTCCACCAGTATTCCCATCAATTCGACAATACTGATAGCCGCGAAACATTAAGTAGTCTTCAAGAATGTCAAGTAATCTAGTCATCTGCATTTTAAAACAAAATTCAACAACACATGGATAAATAAGAAGTTGTTCAACGGTAATATTAAGAATAATGACTAATAAACATAGAAAATACAGACTAAAAGATACTGAACTAATATTTTAAGGACCCTAGTTGATCAGCATTTACAACAAACTCACCTGTGAAAATATCAAAACCCTGGAATCCCTCTCTTTTAGCTTAGGAAGCAACTTATCCAAGAGAACCATCTTACCTGGAAAATAATGATTTCCATCACTAATTATCATATAGACACCAACAAAATCATCAAACGCTGTGAAGCTTACCAGCATTAGTAATAAGATGATCTCCTGTTGTATATGGCGGACCAGGCTCAGCACCCTGGAAAAGATAAGGATGATTACAGCATTTACGAAGCTGCATTGCTATATTCAGAAGACGTTTCCGTTCTCCACCAGCATTGACAACTTCAAGATCTTTCTGCAGTAAAGCCCTATAATACTGTTTCTGCATCTGGGACATGCCCACCTTCAGTATGGTTTCCTTCTTTGGAGGCAAACCTTTCTCGACATCTGATTTCAGTCTTCGCAGAAGAAATGGCCGAAGAACCTTAAAGACGAAGATTCCACAAAAACAATTAACGAATTTGCAAGCAGAAACCTTACAACTCAACAGTATCAAGGTAACATGCCTACCTTGTGTAGTTGTTGTACAACCTCCTGCTGGTCATTTTCACCAGAAATTTGGAACCATTCATCAAAAGTTTCAGCTGAGCTAAAAATCTCTGGCAGTAAGAAGTTCAGAAGAGACCAAAGTTCGTGAAGATTGTTCTGCACACCGGAAAATACAATGAGAATGGTACACTGAACAAGAAAAGTATCTATTTGGTATGGCTAGGTTGAATAGGATTAGAAGATAACTCGTGAATATAGAAAGGAAAACTCAATAGCAGTCTAATGTCTGCATTTTGTATCTGAATCAAGTTCAGCCTCAGCAATTCCTCCTCAGAAACCCAAGTTAACAAGTTAAAATTTTGTTGATAAAAGCATTAAGAACGGAACATTTAACAAGTTTTCTCAAACACCAACTTTACAAATTTCCACATTATTAGAGTCAAATGCATACCTGAAGAGGAGTACCAGTAATGAGGAGACGATAATTGGTATTATAAAGTCTCATTGTTTTTGAAAGAAGAGAATTTTCATTCTTAATTCGATGGGCTTCATCAATGATTATGTAGCGCCAGCTAAAGCGACGCAAAGAAGACTTCTCTTTGATTGCCATTTCAAAACTTGTAACACAGATATCAAACTTGCCCGCAACCAACAATTCCTCACGTATATGTTTCTGCCAGAAACAAGAAATCAGCAGAACGTTAGAACTGCAAAACCACAGGAACTTTTTACCAACCAAAACATAATTTGAGAAACCCAAAAATATGTGAAACAAAGAATTACTCACTAAAGCCTAATTTTATTGGCTTACCCTTTCATCAGGATTGCCAAGAAACTTCACAGCACGCAAAACTGGACAAAACCGACGAATTTCATTCATCCAATTACCAAGTGTAGACTTTGGAGCAACTACCATATGAGGACCAGTTATTCCTCTAAACTCATGCAGGTAGCCCATTAAGGAGATCGTTTGTAAAGTTTTACCAAGACCCTGTATTGCAAATAAAGCATTTATTGATATAGCATAAAATACAGTTAAGTACAAACATATTCATGTATGACATAATAGAACAAACTAAAATGCACGGATGTATAAGTGCTGATTTAGGATATCTTAAGATATTAGGCTACCATAAAACCAACATAAACAACATTGCTGGGATGCATACCATTTCATCTGCAAGGATTCCATTTATACCATTCTCATAGAGTCTTATAAGCCAGTTTAACCCCGCTAGTTGGTAATCCCTCATCTTTCCCTGAATACCTGCAGAAAGCAAAAGGCATAATATAATTAAAAATAATAATTTCTACCTTTGCTACATTTAAAATACATAAACATCAGCTCAAATTTAAATTCCTCGAGTTAAAGAGAATCTCTCACTAGCCAGACACCCATTCAACTAACATTAGTTAAGTGTTGGCTAACATTTGATTAAAATGCCTCGTAAGTAATATTTAGACCATTAGACAAAAGAATATAGATCCAATTCTAAATAGGGATCATTTAATTTTTTCTTGAAAAGGCAAACTGCAAATGCACATGCATAAATAGAAAAGTCAAGATAGAGCATTTACATGAGGGTTGTGCAACCAGGCGTGTGTTTCCTGCCCCAGACAAACCATCTTCTTCCTCCTTGAGATATTCTTCATCTTCTTCCTCTTCAGTTAATTTGGATGCATGCCGACCCCTAAAGGTAAGTTAACGAAGAAGTCATCATGAGCACATATAGATTATTTAAATGCATTTACATGTTAGTATGTGGGTGCACTCTCTAACAAGCATATAAAAACAATTTAAAGCATAAGGCAGGCTACCTACCCAAATAAATAACCAAAAAAAAAAAGATGCCTTACATCCAAACTTTTCTTTTCTTTTCTTTTTCTTTTTCTTTTTTTCTTTTTGCAAGTTTAGCATGCTGAGTATGTGGGTGCACTCGCTAACAAGCATATAATAAAAGACAATCTTAAAGGCATAAGAGGCTATCACCTACCTCAAAAATACACTCCAAAAAAAAATGACGCTACATTCCAACTTTTCTTTTCTTTGTCCCTTTTTCTTTTTCTATTTTTCTTTTTTCTTTTTTTTTTTTTTTTTTTTTTATAAGAGTAATAATCAGAAACCAAGGTACCAAAGTCCTGGTCGATGAGGAGAAATTTATCTAAGATCAATACCAAAGTTCCCATAGTCTATGGCATTTATTTGAAATATTGGTTATACGTTTTCATGGAAACTCTGGCAGCAACAATGAAATAGCTTCGAAAGATAGTGAATACAACCAGATTTTTTTTTTTTTTTTTTTTTTTTTTTTTTTTTTTTTTTTTATAAGAGTAATAATCAGAACCAAGGTACCAAATCCTGGTCATGAGAAATTTAGCTAATATCAAATACCAAGTTCCCTATAGTCTATGGATTTATGAGATATTTTTATACAGTCAGAACTCTGCATCAACAATGAAATATTCGAAAATAGTGAATACAACAACACATGATTATCTGAATGTTTAATAATCAAACAGGAAAGTGCTTCCAATACGCAAAAATAGACATTTTTTACTTGAAGGTATCAAAAAGTATTGAATTAGACGACCACGAAATAATTGCCCTAGAGGAAGATCAAACAAAACAGTGTTGAACTAGTTAAGCACCAAAACTTATACCTTCCCTTTGCTTTTTTCTGGGATGTAGATTGATCAGGTTTGGCAAAATGAGCAAATAACTCAGTTTGCTGCAGCAAATACTTCAAGCGCCCCTTTCCTTTATTGTTCTGCCATTTGACCAAAAGTCAGCAAACTTATATAAAAAGTTCCACACATACTCCAAGCAAAAAGTATGTTTTGAGTAGCAGTAAGTAAACACACCATATCTGCATCTATAGCTGCATTTTGTGCGTCCAATATTTCCTGAATCTTCTGTTTCTTCATCTTCTGCATTTCTTTTAGTCTTTCCTTTTCGCGCTTGCTAATTTCATTGTTGTTTTCATCCTGCAGACCAAGACATGCGAGGAAATTGTTTAAAAAAGATGTCGTACACCAAAATAATGCAACTCAATTAACTTAGATGTATGAGTAATAGCAAAAAGGCAAAACAAAAACACACGTAGAAGACATGAAAGGGCAATCTATAATCCAATGCAATACTCCTCTTATTCAACTCCTCCAGCAGCGTAAGATTTCTCAATTTTTAGGTGCAAAATAAAGAACCCAACAGGGAGAACTTCTTCTTTTTCTTTCCCTTACTTTAATGGGAGGCAGCAAAACTATAGAAATTAAGCCTACCAAGCATATACCTCCACATATTTTCAAGCCTGATAGAAATAAATTCACGTATAAAAACGAAGTTCATCCCTATTTTTCTTCAATTTCAACTGTGACCTAGCAAATGCTCATCCAAAACCGAAACCTAGACTATCAAACTTCAGAATTTTTCATAAAGCAATGTCATCTGCAATAAACTGAACTAACAATGGCCAGCATAATCTCATAAATTACCTCTTCAACGTCTTCACCGTCAGCGTTGACGTCGTCCCCAGTAGCATCTGCTGCTTCTTCATCATCGGAATCAGCAGAACGAGCCACGGCTTCAAGCTCCTCCTCGTCTTCCTCCTCGATCTGTTCGTTGATTTGCTGCTCCGACGACGAACTGGATGAGTTGGATAGCGCCTCATCAGATGATGCCGGTTGCTTCGAGGTTTTGGCCATGGTGTTTGCTTGCCTTCCCCTGAGATCGAGGGTTTCTTTTTCCCGAGAGAAAAATGGAAGAGTTTAAATTGGAAGCGACTTTCTAATAAAAATGAGGAGTAAAGAGGGATTTGGTACTACGTGTGAGATTTTATATCTTAGTATATTTATGTTTGGATAGATTCTATAAAACAAAATTGGGCTCATGCCGGTTTAAGTCGGGTCAGGGCTCAGAAGTGAAATGCTATTTCCCGCCTTTTGTTGTAGCGGAAATGTGATTTCCCGCCTTGGTCGTGGTTCGGTTGTCCAGTGTCTGGGTGGTTCGGTCTCGTGGTCAGACTGGAGATTTGTGAGCCTGGGTTTGGCTTGGGTGCTTCTAGGTTCGATGGTTTTATGGCAACTATTAAAAGTTTCTTATAATTTGTTTTTGAAATACATAAATTTGAAATTAAGCATAAATGGTTTTATATTTAGGCTATGTTGAGCAATACTTTTTTAAGTAATTTTTAGCATTTTGATCGATTAAAACTTTATACGCTAGTGTTCAGTATTTTTATAAAAACTAACTCATATAACTATTCAAATAGCTAACAGCTAAATTTTATTAAAAATAGCCAGCAATTAGCAAAACAGCTAATTTTGATGAACAGACCCTTAATCATCATTTCCAATTTTTATAATAAAATTTCTTATTAATTGTTCAAAATGCTAGAAATATGAAATTAAAGATAAATGGTTTTATATCTCCAATTTTAATTAACTAAAATCAAAACACTAAAAGGAGAAAACAATTATTGAATAGGGCCTGAAACAAGATGTTAAATATTAATTTTCAACGTTTAACCTAAGCGGGCCCGATAATAATGTTTCATCTTTTGGCCCAACAAATAGTCAAGCTGACAAGCTATATGGGCTTTTATAATCCATCCCACCCATAAACATATTTTGACTGTTACGTAACGGATAGTTAGGAAGAGCCGTGGGAGGGCTGTCTGCAACTGCTGTTGCAACGATGCGACTGGAGGATGACGACGTCAACTGACAGTTGGGGATGGACTTTGTGTCTTCACCTTCAGAGTCAGAGGCCCACGCCGAGTCACGTGCAATCCTCACCCCAAAATCTAAGGATTAACACGTGGCAACAGAAGTTAATACCAGCATAACAGTCAAAAAAAAAAAAAAGATTAAGAATATAGGATATCCACCCGAATAATATTAAATTATTAATAGAAAAAGAAAAAGGAAAATTAGAGAGGAAGGAGTACGATAGACGCGATCCACCTAATCAAAATCCCATCTTTAGATCAAACCCCAACCAAACATCTGCCGTTCTAACACGTTACAGCAAGGAAAGACTCACTTTACAACAATACCCTCACAAAACGGTTCAGATGCCTATTAAAACAGGAGGGCTGTGCAGGTAAGAAATATAAAGCCAGCAAACGCAATTTTATTTTCTTTCCAGTTTCTAATTTCTACTTCCCTTACTCCACGTTTCCTTTTCATATCAATTATTTCCCTCTCCTTTATCATCATGTCAATGTAGTCTATCCAACGACCTGTATGTGTTTATATACAGCAGGACTTGAAAGGGACAGTTGCAAATCAATCGGTGCTGTACAGCCGCCGGAGGGAAAACCAACTCGTGCCTCATATCGGAGTTGTGAGATCTGTGGCCTTACCGCAGCAGATTCACTTCGGTATCATTACATAAGTTTTGTAAGTTTTTAGATTGAAATTTGCTTTAATTTGTGTAATTAATTGATGTTGTTGGTTCGCTGATGCAGAATATGCGGCACGGAAGGCGTTTGATATTAGCAATTCTTTTTGTTTGTCTATTTGGATTCTCCTGTTCAAGAGGTGATTTTTCATAATTTTTCATTAATTACAAAAAAATTATCATTATTCTTGTGAGTTAGTTGTGTAGGGTTTAGCTTAAGAAATATGATTTCGAGTAATTTCTTGAATGAGCTAAATATTGCTAACTGGAAAAAAAATTTATATTTTCACTCTTAATCTGAGGATTGAATGCTTTTTGCTATGAATTTTTTGTTTAGCTTTGATGGAGGGAACAGGGTTTTTGTAATTAAAGAGATTGGTATAATTGTGTATTTTTGGCATGGGGCACTGGTATTTGCAACTTGAAAAGTGAAAAAAAAAAAGTTAGGCTTTTTTTTTCTTCTTTCCCCCAGTAAGCTGAGTAAGTTGAGGAAGGAAATGTGATGATTGGAAGTTAAATTTTGTTGCTCAATATACAGATCTTCCCTTTTTCCTGTTTTAGGAAAGTGATGTTGCATATTTATTATGTCTTTTTTACATGAATGCTTGTATGTAATTTCTGTCAATGTAAGATAACATGTATTTGTGTTGTAGGAGAATGAGGTTGTGGACAGTTTAACATATATTCATAGTATGAAATGTTATAATACAATACCAACAACTAATAGCTGGAGACGGCTATATGAATCCTTTATTTTCAATATCCATTGTGATCAAGTTAATAGCAATGCAAAGCAAAGTGTGAGTTGGAAAAAATTTTGAAATACTTTTTGTAGACAAAAGTATAAAATCATGTGATATATTGATAAATAGAACAAAGTACAAGATAGGCAAGACCAATTAACTGGGTTTTGCTATATGAAATTCTATAATAAATTTTAAAAAGTTTTGATTCTCTCTACTGCAGAACTCAAGGTCAAAACCAAGCGTATAGATCATCGTCCCATTTACAATCATACCCTTGCTACAATATTAGTGGAATATGCTTCTGCAGTAAGTTCCTTACAGCACCGAATTTGAAACCATGTATTGGGATATGTTCTCTTATTCCTATGCCATTATATCATTCCTGCTGCATAACTTTTAATTGTGGAAAGGTTCAATAAAACTTTTCTGGTGATGGAACAAGCTTTTAACTTGCAGGTTTATATGTCAGATTTGACAGAATTGTTTTCTTGGACATGCTCAAGATGTGATGACTTAACAAAGGTACTCGGGATGATCTAATGTTAATTTTCTCGATTATCTGGCGCAGTTAGGTACTTCAATATTTATCTTAGCTGGGTTGACATGCTTTTGAGATTTGAATGAAACAGGGATTTGAGATAATAGAGCTGATTGTTGACATTCAGCACTGCTTACAGGTGCATTTTCGTTGGCTCTTATGCAAATTAATTTACACTGTGTGAACCTTTGCTTTCTCTTACTAACACACACCCGCCACTCGCGTGCGTTTGTTCACACACACACACATATAAATTCCATGTACTGACATCATTTTGGCTATCTCTAACAGTCATTTGTTGGTGTGGCCAAGAATCTTAATGCTATAGTTATTGCATTTCGAGGAACTCAGGAACACAGGTAGGCATTTCACGTTCTGGTGCTTGTTGTTTTATGCAAGTTTATGGGCATGGACTGATATAGCAGAACAGATAATAGTTTTAGTCTACCTTCTCATGAAATTAGACTAATGTGGAGATTATATTATGCCTGGTTCATTGCTTCCTAATGGATTCACTGCATTTCTGCAGCATACAGAATTGGGTTGAAGACTTATTCTGGAAACAACTTGATCTAAACTACCCTGGCATGCCTGATGCAATGGTGTGTATTGCAGAAAAGTTTTTCTGAAAGGACAATTAGTTCTGGTTTTCAGTGAATACTTATAATCCTTTCTCCATTGCACTGTTTCAGGTGCACCATGGATTTTATTCTGCTTATCATAATACAACATTACGCCCTGGAATTCTAAATGCTGTCAAAAGAGCAAAGGATTATTATGGAGATCTTGACATCATGGTGACAGGGCATTCAATGGGAGGGGCTATGGCTTCCTTTTGTGGACTTGATCTAACAGTAATCACAATGAACCTATTCTTGATACAGTTGAAATCATGTTTATATTTAGTTTGTGGCCCTTCTAGATTATTGGGATTTTCGTCCATAATATATTATAACTTATTCTGCAACCCTACTTTTTGATGAACAGAAGTTGTATTAAATGAATATTTGTTTATTCTCAGGTTAACCATGAAGCCAAGAATGTTCTGGTTATGACCTTTGGACAACCTCGCATTGGCAATGCTGTCTTTGCATCTTACTATAGCCGACTCGTGCCAAACAGTATCCGCATCACAAATAACCATGATATTGTACCTCATTTGCCTCCATACTATAGTTATTTCCCTCAAAAGACATACCACCATTTCCCAAGAGAGGTAAATTTTCCATATTTAGGTGATCAATGACTCTTGATATTGGTACTTATGCATCTGAATTTTGGAATTAAAATAAGATATTCAGTTTTTGCTACTGCAATGTCTTTTTTGAACTTGCTAATTACTTCAAATTTTGTAAGTACCACACATGGGGATAATTTTATCCTGGTGAATGTTTGCCATTTGTTATGACAAAATGGATGATGGTTATTAATAATGGGCCTCGTGGGTAATGCATATGTTGACAATATTCTCCTTCAATAACTTGGCATATCTTATTCTCTTGAGTATTTTGGGAACCACTTCTATCCAACCATGAAGTCTTTATTGTCTTTTTTTTTCAATTCTATAAAATAGTGAGAGCTTCGTCTTCAATTTCAGGTGTGGCTGTATAGCATTGGATTGGGAAGTCTGGTCTATAATGTGGAGAAGGTCTGTGATGGTTCTGGTGAAGACCCAGCTTGTAGCAGGTGAGTCTTTCCTTTTTGCATGTTTTTGTGACAAAGCACCTAACTAATTTAAATTTCAGATGATATTCAGGTGATGTGGATAGCAATAAATTCTTAAAAATGCACATTTGAATGCTTAAAGTTATTAACACCTAGCCCTAGAAGACAAGGCTTTTAGAACTATTTACTATGCCTGATACTGGGACCAATAGATAAATCTCTTGTGCATTTTGCAGGTCAGTAAGTGGAACCAGCATTTCAGATCATTTAAATTATTATGGCATTGATTTAATGGGAGAAACATGGAGATCTTGTGGGATTGTGATGGATTCTTTTGTGAAGGAATATGGCAAAACAGATCTGGATGGAAATTTTGCTTTATCCAGAAATCCTGCGACTCCTATTCTGAAACTGAAAACAGAGGTGGATGATGGAGGTAACCGTGTTTAGAACATTAGTCAGGATCAGGATTGATTTCTGATGTGGATTTTCTTACCAACCAGAGATAATATTCTTTATCTGTTTGGAGTTCATCTGGGAAGATTTAGCTTGTGAATACTGTTGTAAGCCTGGTTGGAGAGGGAAAATTGTGTACAGAAGTTAACATGTACAGTTTCAACTTTGTAATATCTTAAAATAATACCCTATTGTTGAAACCATCTCTAAGTTGGAAATTACACATGTATTCTGTTGTAAGTTCTGAAATATGAGTTGGTTGGGTGTGATCATTTCATTGGTGCTTTTGGACTTGCAATTGATGAATTGATTCTCAAATCTGACATACTGATTCCAAATGGCAGAATTCTTTAATCAAATAAGTATAACGTTCGTTTTAGGTCTTCTTTCCCTGTTCTGAAATAGTACATTACCAAACTTTTCTATGTTATTTCATAATCGATTGAAAATGGAAGTAATAGTAGAGATCTGTTAGAATTGAAGGTGGTCAAAGTTCCTGATTTTAGTTGAAAAAGGGAATGGAAAGGATGAAAAAAATGACAAGGCTAGAATAAAATTTTAGTTCTAACCTCCAAGCAATATACTAATTACTCTGCTTGGGCTAAATCAAATTCAGTAAATAATTTATTGATACAAGGAAATGTTTTGATTGGCTAAGCAAGCAATTAACTTGATAAACAAAGGTGGTATCACATGACTTGACAAGCTTCATTTTATTTAAGTAGTTCCTTCAAGTTGCCTTCAGATCCTGGCTTGGTGAAACTGCCAATGGAGGTCCATTCTCGGACAATGTGTTTTACTGGTTTTAATTTTGTGTTTCTTATTCGTTCTTCTTCTGTTACAATAGATATTATAACTATCAAAGAGCAAAAAGGATCTGCTTCATTATGTTACAGTTTCGAATTATGTTTCCTGCATTTGATTGTTGACCCACTCGTATTATAAACTTGAACTGTTAAGCCATGAAAATAGCTTGCCTATTGCACTGTAATGGCTGTGGATTATAATTCGCCCGTTACAAACAGATGATAATAAAATCAATGATTCAGTTTGATAATCAAGCAATTAACTTGATAAACAAGGGTAATTAGTGATATAACAAGAACAAGCTTTCTTTTATTTAAATAGTTCCTTTAAGCTGCCTTCCGATCCTTGCTTGGTGAACTGTCAATGCCTCCTGCATAAAGAATACTACTTTTCAAATTTATTTTCTTTTTTACACAGAGAACAATTACAGTAGATTTAAATAGATAACAGATAGAAAAAAGTTACCTCACGAGTCATATGTTGTACAGCAGGGATTGCAACTTCTGCTTCAATACTTATACCTGCAGCTTTTGCTTCCTTGTCCATATCCTCTTCCTTCACAGTTGCAGAAGATTCTGTCCATAAATAAACTAATCAAGCTTAGGTAAACCATCTTTAAAAATAAAATTCCAAAGAAAGTTATATTTACAAACCGTTTTGAGTTTCTTGTACCAATTTGTCCTCCACTACATCATCTAATTTAACAGAATCATTGAAAAAGCTTTCTTTGCCAGATTCAACCCGGGGAGAGAAAAATTCAGACTTTCCTTCTGATGCAGAAGACCCATCAACATCTTCTTCTCTTCTTGATGAAAAAAATCGATTTGGCGATTCTTTAGAAATCAATCTTCCTGTTTCTTGATTTTCTTCAATAATACCACCATATTCTTTCTTTATTTCTTTTCCTCCTTTCAATTCTTTATTTTCAGTTATTTCCTTTTCTTCTGCAACTGCACTTACATTACCATCATTCCTTATGCATTTGCTTTCTTCTCGTTTAACCACCACCGATGAACCTTCCTTGCCTGTCCCATTGACAGTTGTAATGTCTTTGCTTCTACGGCTTCCGGCATTGGATTTTTCACGGGTTATGGTGTTTTCTACGGCAACAGCATGTTTGGATTCTCCACAACCCATTTTCTGTCAATGATATTGGAAGGGAAGAGTTAAGGACAATGGGAATACTCTCTCCCTAATTTCCCTTTCTTACTGAGGGAGAGAGATAAGAGATCATTAATTGCTGCCTGTGTGTTTTATAATTCTGGTTTGGTTTTGGAAGACAGAGTTTCATTGGTGTAATTTGGTGTGTACAGTTTTTTCTGTTGTGTTTTGGAGGTTGAGATGAATCTATTGGCATTTGGCAGCTTAATATATACATGAAGGTTTATTTTTAGGCATTATATTCGACTTGTTTTAGTCTTGTGTTTTATTGTATTGTAATGGTAATGGGCCAAACTTGGCCCGTTACAAAATCTACAACCCACAAAATCTGGCTCTGACCCAGGCCCAGGCCCATTTAGATCTTTAGTTTTCTTTTTGGTCCGTAATGCATGAAACTAACATTTAAAAAAAAAGGGCAACTTGCAGTTTGGGCAGATGCAAATCTACCATTGCATGAAACTCTAGGCATGAACATTAACTGATCCTTTCTTATAGACGCATCCATCCACACTTGGTGACGTCACATTAATGAACCTTTTTCATTATTTCATATACTAATATAATAGAATAATATTTTTAGAACTCCATATTTATTTTTTAATCCAAGAATTCATGGACCATAAGTGGATTGAATAGAGAATTTAAAAAATAAAATAAAATAAAATACATGTTAAATTAGACTAAAATCAATTTGTATGGAAGTTTGGTCAAAATTGATTGAGGGATTTTAATTTTAAATCAAACCAAAATTGAAGGGTCATGTCTAATTTTTAACTTTTACCTAGAATAATTCAAAATCAAATTAAACTTGATTTTGATAAAAAGAAAACATAAAAATAAAAAATTATTTTGTTGAAATTATACCAAAACCGAAATTTGTGTTGAAATTGATGGGTTGACAATCTATGCGAAGCCATAATAATTGATTTAATTTTAGTTCGAGTTTAAGTTTTATTGATTTAAAACTATTTAGGATGTGATCGACAATAGCTTTTTAAGTAGCTGTTAGCATTTTGAAACTCTATTTTTTATAATATTTAGTAATATAGCGTTTGAATTAATTTATTATTTCATATACTAATATAATAGAATAATATTTTTAGAACTCCATATTTATTTTTTAATCCAAGAATTCATGGACCATAAGTGGATTGAATAGAGAATTTAAAAAATAAAATAAAATAAAATACATGTTAAATTAGACTAAAATCAATTTGTATGGAAGTTTGGTCAAAATTGATTGAGGGATTTTAATTTTAAATCAAACCAAAATTGAAGGGTCATGTCTAATTTTTAACTTTTACCTAGAATAATTCAAAATCAAATTAAACTTGATTTTGATAAAAAGAAAACATAAAAATAAAAAATTATTTTGTTGAAATTATACCAAAACCGAAATTTGTGTTGAAATTGATGGGTTGACAATCTATGCGAAGCCATAATAATTGATTTAATTTTAGTTCGAGTTTAAGTTTTATTGATTTAAAACTATTTAGGATGTGATCGACAATAGCTTTTTAAGTAGCTGTTAGCATTTTGAAACTCTATTTTTTATAATATTTAGTAATATAGCGTTTGAATTAATTTATAGAGATTAATATAGCGTTGTGTGAAAAATTAACTTACGTAACGTTTAACGCTTAGTGTTCTTTGAAAAGTTAATCAAATAGGTAACGGTTAAACGCTATTAAAACAGTTAATAACTGTCAAAACAATTAACTTTATAGAACAAACCCTTGTTCATTAAATCCGCATCTATTAAATAAGGGAGAAAAAAAAAAGAATTTAATAGGGAAAAAGAAATTGGACAAATAGAGTATGGAATTGGGTAGCCATGAATGACTCTTGCCTAATTTGGGTATGGGAAGTTGTCATTCATGTTCATCAGTTACTTTCCACATTTTAGGCATGTGCATTAGAAAATCGAAGCTTTAAAAAGGAAATGTCGGTGGTTGCTGCAATTATTGATGTTCCACGATAAATTAAATAATCTATTTTTACATATATGTAAATTTTTTTATAATTATTCTTCTTTAAAAATTCAGTTGATATATTTTAAGACGTTCAATTAGTTTAATTAATATGATTAATTTATTCAGATACAGTCAAATAAGCTGTCTGCAAAGACAAATCAACCCCACAAGGAGAATGGATTGGTACTTACTTCTCGTTTTATTAGATACTATATTACCCCCACCTTTCCCGGGAACGAAAGGGATTCGTTTAGTCTTATAAGTGTTTGTAGAAATGCGCAAACAAGAAACAATTAGTGCTTTTTTCACATTAGTTGTACTGATCTTCTTTTTTCCAATTCGCGCATATAACGGCGCCTGTCTCTTTCCCCTCAAGTCACTTAACAGCATCTGCCACCCCACTCTCACAGTCTCACCTTATCCTCTCTCTCTCTCTCTCCTCCTAGTGGGCTTACATGCGTTGGTAAATGCCATTGGAAATTAACGACTGGTGCTTGGATTTTCTTTTTCTTTTTCTTTTTCTTTTTTTATTAATTTGTCTGCGTTAAAAAATAGAATGAGATTGTACAAATGATGGGACCTTCACTTTCACTCTTTTGAGGATTTGGACAAAGCTAACGAAAGCAACCCAATCCTTCTCAAATCAGGAAACTGCTATCTTCGCCTTAAGCCTTCCTTGTTCTACGTTCCCTCCGCAAATCTATCAATTTGCCATTTCTCTCCTAAATTAATGGAAGGCACAGCCCCATCCAATGGACGTCTTGATTTTGGGAAGATGGGTTATGGGTAAAAACTTTTCTTTTTTTTTTTTTTTTCCCTTCTTTTCTTTCTCTGCTTCCTCTGTTTCTCTTTTCCTTTCTTCAATTATTGATATCGTATTTACTTTCTATTTCTTTTAGGTGCAAGCATTACAGGAGAAGATGCATGATTCGAGCTCCATGCTGCAACGAGATCTTCTCTTGTCGCCATTGTCACAACGAAGCTGCGGTATTATTTATTTATTTTAGTTTGATTTCTCTCCTACCCTTCTTGATCTGGGTGATCTTTATTTCCTCTTGTTTTTTTAATTGGACCTTTTCGAGCTCCTTTCCTGCGTTTTGCTTTTTATTTAGTTCCCTAAATTGGTCTTGGCTTTTGCTATAATTCCTTAATTACTAGATCATGTTGTGCCGTATTCTTTGTCCCTTCTTGTCTTTCTATGTTAAAACACATATAAAGTGAATCTTTTTCTGATATTTGTTCGTGCTATATTCCCTTTGTTTTATTTCATCAGAGCATGTTGAAGAACATAAGTGACCGGCACGAGCTCAATCGACATGATGTCAAGCAAGTGTGTTAATCTGTGATTCCTTCTCTTCAATTATATTAATTGTTGTTCAATATGTATTTATTTTTCGAAGTTCTCCTTAAATTATTGGATTTTGAATCAGCAGTGATGAGACAAATGGGGTTTGTATTGATGTTTTCAGGTCATATGTTCTGTTTGTGACACAGAGCAGCCGGTATGCTTTCACATTTCCACTGTAAAGCTTCTTGTCTTGATTTTCGATCTCCTTTTTGTAACTAAAAATCAAATTCACTTATATGCCAGGTTGCTCAAGTTTGTACGAACTGTGGTGTCAATATGGGGGAATATTTCTGCGGACTCTGCAAATTCTATGACGATGATGTAAACTTACCTTCTGAAATTGAATTATTAATTTTGATGTACTGAAAAAATGAAATCTTTCTTTTGCCTTTTGTAATATTTGCTCTGTTACTTATATTTAATCTCTTCTACATTAGAATTACTTGAATGTAATGTTTATGATCCATAGTTAATATTAATATATATATATTTGAAAGAGAATAGTAAATATTAATAGTTGACTTTAGCTTTTGGTTATCTATGCAGACCGACAAAGGACAGTTCCATTGTGATGATTGTGGGATCTGTAGGTGAGTGACTTAGTTTTTGCTTACCTTTAAAAAGTTTCTTTGTCTCCTAAATATTCTTGATGAATTTGTGAGGCTAAATCCCTGCGTCTGTTGTAATTTAAAACAGAATTGGTGGTCGCGAGAACTATTTTCACTGCAAGAAGTGTGGTATGCAATAGCTGTCTTTTGCTTTGCTGTTCATGCTTCTCAATCGTATGACTTCCATTAGATTTGTGCAGCTTGCAATCAATTGCAATATGATTTTTATTTATTCCTTTTGGGGGCATTGAAGCTCTTGTTGCTAGTATATTGCTATTTTACTATAGATTTCATCCATACATGATATGCTTTTAGTTCCTTTCACCAGAATATCCAGCATACTAACAATGTTTAATAATGTGCAGGTTCTTGTTATGCAATCAGCCTACGTGGTAATCATTCATGTGTGGAGAACTCTATGCGCCACCACTGCCCAATATGTTATGAGGTCTTTATTATGATTGATTATTGAGTGGACAATTAAAACTTTTTGTGATGTAATGACACCTCCTACAATGTACTTCTGCAGTACTTATTTGACTCACTAAAAGACACTTCTGTGATGAAATGTGGGCACACAATGCATTTCGAATGTTATGTTGAGATGATAAACCGTGACAAGTGAGCTCCCATAAGTTCTTTACTTTTGCTTTTAGGCTTTGAAAGTCGAAATTTGGCTTTGACTTATATTGTATCATCGTCCAGATATTGTTGTCCCATATGCTCCAAATCAGTGATTGACATGTCTAAAACATGGAAGAGAATAGACGAAGAGGTAGGCTTATTAACTAAAGCTCACTAGATAATGGATGCTTGCCATATGAAACTTTCAATAATTTGCATGTTCTGTATTTTTTTATTTTTTTTGTTCATTGAAATTATCCAATTGACAATTCTACATTAATAGTAACATAATTCTTATTGTTGTCTATCATATTCTCAGATAGAAGCAACCATCATGCCTGAGGATTATCGCTACAAGAAGGTGCTTATCTCCGTCCTTCTTAACCTGGTTTACATATCTATTCCAGTTATTTGAGCATAATGTTTATTTTGGCGCGCTAGATGATGTGCTACCAAGATTTAATGTGATTTTGGTGATAATGTTTATTCTATGCATCAATATGACATAAAGGGGATAAAAAGAGGATTATTTTGTATTAAGGGTGGGATTATACATTAAAGATAAGTATGCAATTAAAAGAACAAAAGAAAAAAAAAAAAAAAGAACTGTCTAGTAATATCATTATATCCATCACTTGTTGGTTTTGTACTTCTGCTTGAGTAAAACCTGATATGGAGATTTAGCAGATGCCCTGTCATATGTCTTCTATGTCTGAATCAAGAAGCATAATTAGTCTTTTCAGGTAACTTCCTCTTGAAAAATCTCTAAAAAGCAAAGGGCTATTTGCAGGTTTGGATCCTATGTAATGACTGTAATGACACAACTGAAGTCTACTTCCACATAATTGGGCAGAAATGTACCCACTGCAAATCATACAATACTCGCACGATTGCACCTCCTGTTCTTCCTCAATGAGAGAGTTATGGTTCTGGGACAATATCCAGCCATATGAGAATATTGAAAGCTTGGCATCCTGAGTATAAAACAGAGAGGGTACATTTTATTGCAGCTCAAGCATTTTCAATGATTATTACTTATTAATCGATTCTGTACCATTACTATATGATTATACTGTAGCAATTGCATTTGTGCCTCAGAAACCTTCCCTGAGGCTATTCTTGCCACAATTTATAGGTTAAAACCCAGTTTTTTGTTTCAAAAAGGAAAAAAGTTCTCTGGGTTGATGTAAACATTACATACACAGCTATCCATAGGAATGTTATTTCCTTGTTATGGACTCCAATGATTCTGTTATCAAAAGATTGTATTGAATAACTTGTTGGCTGTCTTATTTTCTGATATTCACTTAGGGTTTGTTTGTTTCTGAAAAAATAAGTTGGAAAATATTGTTTGGGGCATTAAAAGAAAATAATTTAACAGCAAAGAGATCAAAGGAAAATAAGTTAAAAGACGGGGGAAAACAACTTCTTGTTTTTGGATTGGAAAACATTTTCCATAAGTCATGTGATTTCTAAACGTGGAGTACATCATATACAAACATTTATAAAATATGTGTAAACCGGGTCTATGACCTTATCTATATATTAAACTAATGAAGATACAATTTTTTTTTTTTCAAACATTGAAAAAATAATATATTTTCTGAAAATATTTTTTAAAAATTTTCCATGAAATAAAGGGAGTCCAGTAAAATGGTGTTCATGGATGGAGATCTTTAAGCTAAAAACCTAAAATGACGTTGACAAAAATTAATGAATTATGCCCTATTCTAATCGTCGTTCGTCTTCGTTTTATGCCTGAGGTTTTGGATAACAAAAAACGAGGAATTCGTCTCTTGGTGAACGAAACTATTTCTTAAGTAGTTGTTTTGTCGTTCAACAAAAAGGTAATTGCCGTCATTTGAAAATGATCAGTCGTTTGGTTTTCGTTGAATGGTCGCTTTTGCCAAAAAAACTACGATTCTTGAATCTGTGACTATGCCTAAAATAGCCCTTTTGTCGTTCGGTAGTCGGCCAACCGAAGAATGCGGACCGTTAAGAGAAGCCCATCAAAAGACACGCACCCAAGTGGGATAATTAGTAAAAAATTTAAACAACAGCGGTGAGGTGGAAATTTGGAAATTGGCAAACGCAAGTGCAGGGAGTAACGGTGGGCCGCCATTCTACGTTACACCCTCCTTTCTCCCCTTCCTAAACCCTGACCAGTTTCGGTTACCGGCCGATTACGTTCAGTGATAACTCTGCTATTCAAAGCTATGCAAGTCCTCTCAAACGCGCGTCGACTCGCTAGAGTTTTGAACCTTCAGGTTCTCCTCAACTCAGCGGTGGATCACAAATTGCTACTCTCCAAGGTTCAAATCGGCCTTTCTCAAACTCATCATCGATGGCGAACCAGCAACTCTGTAACTTCCCGTTCGTTCCACTTCTTTTATGGTACTCGAAAACAATTGCTTTTTCCTCATTTGCTATTTGGTGCTTTGTTTGTTTGCTGAGAAATTTAGGGAAACAAGAGAAAAGAGTAAATAAAATGGATGGAAAATGTTAAATTAAGCTGAATAGTTAAGTAATTCATGAGATTTTTTTCCAGTGAATTATTTTGTGTTTAAATATACTGAATTTAACATGTATTTTTCAAGACAATTATTTGCAAACGGCTCCTCAATCAATGTGCTCAAGCACAGGAAAAGCACCATTTTCTACTGAAGCTGCTAGTGATGAGAGCAATCCAACAGGTTCTTGTTGTATTGTGCAGTAATTTTTCCCCTTTTCTTAGAAAAAAGAGTCCCAATTGGTGATAGATGCTTTTTCTTGTTTAATGCAGAGGCTGTGAAGGAGCTTTATGATAAAATTCTTGAATCTGTAAATGTTAAACGTTCAATGGCTCCAAATGCTTGGTTATGGTCATTGCTAGAAAACTGTAAAAATCATGAGGATATTAAGCTTCTATTCAACACTTTAGAGAATCTCCGAAGATTTGTTAGTATCTCATAGCTTTTTACATTATTGTGCTTTTCCTCCTTAGCAACTTACTATTAATGAGTTTAATGCTGGTGCTTCGAAGTTTGAATACTCTGGCTTTATTATGCAGCGGCTGTCAAATCTTCGTATACACTCCAATTTTAATTGCCATCTTTGTCGTGAAGTTACAAAAGCATGTACTCGAGCCGGGGCCATTGACTTTGGTGTGTATTTGTGAAAACACATTCGCCATTCTTTCTTTTTATTTAAACTATTGAATTGGCTTTAATTATTTTATGCAAACAATCAAGAAATATCTGGCAAAAGTGCTGGTGCTGTGTTTTATGGTGTTTGGACTTCTGCACTTACAAAGAATTTTTGATAAAGCAATGTGTAGTGTGTAGTTATATGAAATTATGTTTTTAAAATGCAGGAAAGAAGGCCCTGTGGAAGCATAATGTGTATGGATTGACCCCTAACATTGGATCTGCCAACCATTTGCTGGTATATGATGCTTTGATTCTTCAACTAGGTTATGGATTTTCTAGTGCTTTGTATTTTTGTAAATATTAAATGCTTGCTGTAAGTGGAATTTGCAGTCATATGCTATGGAACGCAATGATGTAAATTTCATGATTGAAGTGATGAAACTTGTGAAAAAGAATAACATCCCGTTACAACCTAGTACAGCAGATATTGTTTTCAGGTACATCAACCTAGAGTTCTGATGTCTTTTATTATTCTTCTTTACTTTGCTAACAATTTTCACTGCTTGATTTCGTAACATAAGTTCTTTTAGATTTGTACTCAAATTGAACATTCTAGATTTCCTCAGGAAATTATAACGAATCGTTATATCCAGCTGAGTTGGCAACTCATAGCACCCTTGAATTTGAAATCTTTCACTGCTTCATATGTCTTGGTTATGATTTGATATGTGTAGGGTTATTGGCTGTATGGCTGTGATTGCTTTTGTAATTTTTTTTTTTTTTTTTTTCTGTATGGCCTGTGGATTGCTTTTGTAATCTTTTTTTTTTTTTCGAAACATCACTACGATCAGACATTGTATACATCTCGCATTTAGAAGCATGACTGCCTATATTCGAGTAGTGATTTATTCTAACCCCATCACACTGGCCTCACATATGCAATTAATATAGTTGGGAAAAGCTCTTTGGAAAAAACACGACACTAGATCCAACAAACTGGCCTCAGTCCTTTTTGAAGGCTAATCCTTAATGATCGCAGGCCGATTACACTGGTCACTGAAGTTCTCACCAATTAGGTCACATAACAGCTTGGATTTCCTTACACCTACACAATATTCTGTTATCAAACGTTCCTTATAATTGCCCCTTCCCCGAGCAAAAATCCTAGACACCACTCTTGAGAAGATGAGTGTGATTAAATTTTTTTTTTTTTTTTTGGAGTATTACCTGAGCATGTATATCATCTGATTAGAAGTGATTTTATATGATGTTTTGATTCTGATACCTCAACTGGCTCAACATATCATTTAATTAGTTGGAAAGCTCTTTGGAAAAACACGACACTAGATCCAAAACTGGCTCAGTCCTTTTGAAGTCTTAGATCTTTGATCTGCATGCATACAATTGGTCTATGAAGTTCTCATATCACATAGAATCTGGATTTTCTTCAACTAAAATATTCTGTTATCAAAAGATTCTTATATTGCCTTGCGAGAAATTAGAACCACTTTGAGAATGAGTGTGATTTTAATATTGGAGTAAACATTTGCAGTATTTGTTATAATGTTGGCAATTGGGAACTGATCTCAAAGTATTCAAAGAGGTTTCTCAAGGCAGGAGTACAATTGCGAAAAACTGCTTTTGATGCATGGATGGATTTTGCTGTCAAAAGAGGTGTGTTTAAGTTCTTAATTCTCTATTTTTTTCATTATCATTTCAAGGTATATTTATGTTTGATATCCATTTTCCATCTCATAAACTGTGCCAATAATGGCTGTTGTTTGGATTAGGTTTTGAATATTGAATCCTTCTTAAAAAATTTCAGAAAGGAAATAGGTTTTAGTGGTGCTTTCTATGTTGCGTTATCTCGCATATTTCTATTGTAGATCGATTTTTTTCTGATTAATCTTGAATTGTACCCTTCTTTCTTCCCTTTATATTTGTGTCTTGCTGTTAATTGATCTGAGTCCAAGGCTGGGGAGGTTGATAGGGAGTTTCCCGTGGTCTAAGGTTTCAAGGCTTAATTCAATAAGAATAGCAGTGTCTGGATCCTGTTTACTCAAGCTCTGGACTAGAGATTTTTTTAACTTTTTTATTGAATAATTGGCCAATAATGGAGATCTATTCATCCAAACCATTTCCTTTTGTACTTTTGGTGGGAGAAACGTGCACATGCAGTCATGCCTCCACAGATGCTTATTTGTAATGTTGAAACAAAAATTAATTCAAATTGTGAGGACAATGTAACCATGTGAAAGAAAGTTTTATAGTACCTATGGACGTAATAGGTTTCACTTGAAAAGAGAACATTCTCTTATGCCTGGAACCAATTCATTTCTTTTTGTAATGTAGCATCTGAAGTTTCTCATTTATAGGTGATACAGAGTCATTATGGAGAATTGAGAAGTTGAGGTCTCAGTCAATGCCGCAGCACACCCTTGTGAGCGGGTTTTCATGTGCCAAGGTAATCAATCTTGTGTCATCCAGTTGCCTGTTATGGTCTTCATTGTAAATTGATTTGGTAAATTTATGCACTTGAGATGAGAGAATTTTTAAGTATTCAATTTGGTGGCTATTTTTACAGGGTCTTATACTGGAACATAAGATTGAGGATGCTGCTGCTGTCGTTAAAGTTCTTAGTCAGGTGCCTGTTATATTACTATCAATTGTTTATATGTAATCTATAGACTTCCCACCCAAAGCAACTCCTTATCCAGAGTATTTTAAATATTTCTTTTTTCTTTTGGAAAAGAAAGAAAAGGAGACAGGAAAAGAAAGAAAAGGAGACAGTTCAATAAATCAGTAAATTTTCTTAAATCAATTTAATCGAGTAAAAAAATTTTGAATTACCTGGTATCTACATCAAGTTTAACCAATGTCTTGGTAGCATCAGGGGAAAAACAAATATTGAAACTTGAAAGCATTGGAACAGCTGGGATGATCTGTTTATACATGTAAATTAGAATAAATGATCAGAAACATATCCATACACGTGTTCGTTTGTGAATGATATATTTCATCGAGTCCCTAAGATATGGAATCACTCTTTTGCATGCAGACTTTATCTGATGCCAAAAAGTCTGGCATCGTCGTCGAACTCGAGAAGCTAGTCAGTGAGTGGCCTTTGGATGTGGTCAAGCACCAGCCGGAGGAGAATAGGGAGGTAGGATATTTGTGAATTATTTAATGTGATTGCTTTGGAAAATGATTTCATGTTAAAATATTTGTATTTTTTTAGAATCTAAACTCACACAGTTCCTTTATGGGATTGGTCAGGCAGTAGTTGATGCATTAAAGTCCGACATACCTGCCGTGATCGGTAGTCTGTTGAACATGGGCTTAGAGGTGGATGTAAATTTGGAAAAGCTAACAATTTAAGCATAAATTCCATGTTGAAATGTCAAACCATATCAGCATGGCATTCAAAAATCCACTGGGCTCTGTGGAATCAAGGAAGAGAAGAAACGACTGTTTCAGTGTTGATCGACTATTTTGTGAGAATTAATTCAATAATCACCTTTTTGCAGAAGACAGTGTTATAGAGTCCTTAGTAACATCATTTGCTCTGTAATTGAAATATAGTGGACTACCTTTTCGATTGTTAGTCTGTCACTAAGGCAATCAGTTCTGCTGTTAAATTTTCTGCCAATCAGTTCATGTTTTATTTTTTTGAACTCGAGGATAGAATGGAGGAGCCAAATATATTTCAGATTAGCGAATTTTGATTCAAAGATTCTTACAGTTATATTGATGCGTTGCATTTTATTTCAATTTTTGATTGCTCCCACTTACATGGATTCTGGTGTTGTGTGGATCCCAATTTTATGGTGGATTAACAGAGCAGGTTCGACATATCTCTGTTTCTTGTATTTGTTTGTATAATTACGTTCCTGTTGCTGCTATGAGTGGTTTCTTGTTGTGTGATATGCTGTAAGTATTCTTTTCTTTTAAAAGCACCAAGACAGCTTAGAGCTTTAACGTGTTATTCATGGATTATAAGCAGACAATTATGTTCATCTGAAACACAACTGCAAAATTTCACCATTTTATCTCAAATCTTTTGCATAAGACGAGGAAACGAAACAAGGTAACAGACTCTAAAAGCTTCAGATATTACACAGCCAAGACAAAAGAGTTGACTTAAAAGCAGTTCATTTAGATTTCTTATGAAGGCTCAAAGCTCGAAGCATAACTAGCAAGAGAAAAGCAATGGCGGCAATAAGAGAGAGGACAATAGCAGCTACCCCTTGGTTGCAAAATCTGCCAAAAACATTGCATACTTTGTTCCATCTCACATGTGAATTCCCTTTATAACCCATTAATCCAATAGCTGTGGTTGCTCCGATGCTTGAAAATAGTAAGGCCACCATTAATAGGTCAAGAGTTATGATTATAGCCCCCATGCTTTTCTTTCCACAGAAACAGAGTAGTAGAGAGATTGCTGCATATGAGCATGCTATGGCATTTGACACCACAAAGAACCTGCCCAAATATAAAACTTTGTGTCAACTTTTTAAATGTAAAAAAGTTTTTATTACTTGAAGTGGAATGGAGGGAGTAATAACTAAATATAATTGAGTTTGGATCCAAGAAAAATGGAAAGAGGAATCAAGAAACTTACACGAAGGCAGACAAGTGATGCCACTTAGCAGTAACAGGAATGTTCAATGGTGGCAGAGAATCAACAAGTTTGATTGGGACAACTTCACTTTGCTTATTAACCCCAAGAACTATGGCAGCGGCAAGAGTAAGCACTAAGGCCACAGCTCTTAAAAACAAGAAAGTAGTAGTACTAGTAGTCCTCTCTCCTCCTCTTTCTTTAATACCTCTCTCCACACCATCCATGGCCTCGGTTTAGCTATCCTTGAAACCTACAATTTGAAAGATAGAATTGGAGAATTTGCATACAAGGGAAAGAGAAAAGAAGTAGCTTTAAATAAACATATTCAAGTAGGGGAAATGGGCAAACAAGAAATATATTTATTTTAGCAATTTTTAGGAGGGAAGTGGGATAGAGTCAAATGCATTTAAAGCAAAAGAGGTGGGCAAGTTGAAACTGATATGAAACAATAACAGAAATCATCCTAATAAAATGCAGCCATTTTGGAAGTAACTTACCACTCCCCAAAGGGCACCATATACCCATCAATTTTAGGACACATATGTCATAAAAATAGAACAGATGTGAACTTGTTGGGCCATAAATGCTTATTGGCTTTATGTCATCTTTTCCTTTTCTTAATGGTAAAAGCTTTAGTTGATTTTATTTCGAGAGAACTTAGAGACTGTACATTTTGGAGGGTTGGACAAAAAGTGAGGCAGCTTTGAATGCTTTTAGATCTTTCAAACTTCAAAGTCAGGAGAGTATCTAGAACTTGAATACTTTTGCTTGTGTGGCTTTGTTCATCGTCTTTGTTCCTATTCTATAATTGGTCAAACTTCAACAACAGATTATAGATAGGATCCTCTAATCCTATCCAGACACTCAATTTGATTTTGCAGTTCTTGTTTTTTCCTCTTTCTGCCTTTCACACATACTACATTTCTTCTTCCCCTTATAGTTGAAATCAAATAGCAGTTCTCTTCTTTTTTTTTTCTTTTTCTTTTTTTTTTTTTTTTTTTTTTTTTTTTCTTGTTTTCTTCCTCCGTTTCTGCCTTTCCACCACATACACATGTTCTTCTTCCCTGTATAGTGAACATCATAATAGCAGATTCTCTTCTTTTTTTTTCTTTTTCTTTTTTTTTTTTTTTTTTTTTTTTTTCTTAATTTTAAGGCTCATGAATAGATTCTTATATGAACAGTGACCTCTCCTTAGCCCTCAGGATTAACAATTTAAAGTTAAAAATGCAAAAACCCACTCTGCTTCTCTTAGATATCAATACCCAACTCTTACCTTATTGATCAAACCTTGTCGACGTTGGCAGTTGGCCCGAATTTCTACATCTAAAGCAATAACAACTTTATTTTATACATTTTTTAGTTTTTTTTTTTTTTTTTTTTTTTTTTTTTTTTTTTTTTTTTTTTTAATTTTAAGGCTTATGAATGTTCTTATATGAAATGACCTCTCTAGCCCTAGATTACAATTTAAAGTTAAAATGCAAAACCACTCTGCTTCTTTAGATATATACCCACACTCTTACTTATTGATCAACCTGTCGACTGTTGGCAGTTGGCCAACTTCTAATCTAAGCAATAAATTTATTTATACATTTTTTATTTTTTATTACATATTATTTCAAAATCTACTCCTTTAATTATTAATTAGAGTATAATGAATAAAGTAAAATAAAAGTGAAAGATAGAAAATTAATATAATTAAATAAAATTAACTTATTAATCAATAAAGTGTTGCTAAAAGGGAAAAAGATTTTTTTAGATCTTATGATCCGGCGGAGATTAAAAAAATAAAGAAACTACAAAATTATTACAGTAAAATTAAATTCAAATAGAAATAGAAAATATATTTAAAAATTACATAACTAAAATTAATAATAAATAAATTGACAGATCACTTAAAATTATTTCAAGAATAAAAAAGAAAAACAACTGAGAGTGAGTGCTCGAAGTTTTCCAGCTAAGCTTGTGAAAGGACCAATGACTTGTCTAGTTCAATTTCAATTTCAATGTCATTTATATTTCCGACATTTAATAACTCCAGAGTACAAATGGTTAGGATTTTGCATAGAGAGTAAGAAATAATTAATTTTTTTTAATTATAATAAAATTAAAGATAATTTAATTAAATTATTTTTTATTTCAAAAATAAAAATAATTTGTGAAATAGTTATTATATCTAATATAAATGAGAGTAATATTGAAAAAATATCATTTATTATCCTTAAAATACTTAAAACGATTTATATTTTACGATAAAAATAATCATCAAAAATTAATTTTTATTTTGCGACAGAGAAAGTACTTTATTTTTCTAACATATCCCGTAATTTTGCTAAAATAGCATGTTGGCTAAATATTAGAGCAACTTCAATGTGATTGTGGGTTGTGGCTTATATGATATAGTAAATAGAAAATGTTAACGGTGATGTGCCTATAAGTCTATTTGTGAATATTGAATTTGAAAAAAAGGCTCTCCAATATATCATAATCAGAATAGAAATTTATGATGATGTGCATTATTTTTTTTAAATTATATCTAATTAAAATAAAAGAAAATAAGTTGAGCCTGATAAAAAAAAAATTAATAGTAAAAAAATTTAAATAGTTGAGCCGCACTGTTTAATAGATATTCTGAAAATAAAAGGTACGATTCACAATATCTACTTTTTTTTTTTACACGTCAGCTTAACAATAAATAGTAGCATTGAAAAAGATATTATTATTCAACTATCTATTTTTCTGATTCGACAATTAAATAAACCATGCCGGAGTTGCTATTAATGTCTAGCCAGCTACTATTCTTTCAGCACATTTAATGTCCTTGTTCTAATTTTCCGGAATTCTCAAACGTAGAAAATTATTATAATTCCCTAAAATTCACAAACATTTGATTTTTTTTTTTTTTTTACATGCCCGCATCCAAACCAATTGTTCATATTAATTATTTAATTAATTTCCTATTTTAGTTAAAAATTAATAAATTTTTTAGTGGTACCCTTTAAAGTTTATATATATGTTCATGTTTTTATTCTAGTAGAAAATCCAACTAGATAAGACAAAATTTAAAAATACGAAAAAGAAAAAATATCTAATTTATTATTTAATTTCAGAAAATTAAGCTTTATGAAAGAAATAACAATATGAATAATAAATCCATTTGTGAATATATAATTTCTTGAGAGTTAGTGATTATAGATTTTGACTATGAGCAAGAGAAAGATAATTATGTTAAGTGATTAGGTATTTGTCACCCACTTTCATAGAAGATAAGTTTCTATACTTCAATTATAAAATTCATTATTAAATAACAAAGTTCGATTTAATTTTCTTAAATTTCGTAAAATTATAATTTTTATAAGTAAAATAAATATAACGAACGAAAAATATATTTGACCTAGCTTAGGTTGGGCACAATTTTTGCAATAGCAGATGATATGTCCAAATATAGTCTTAGTCTTCATTTTTCTTTATATGACAAAACAATAACAATTAATTATTAATTAAATGAATGAAAATAACTATAATCGTATGTTTGATTAATTTGGTTTTTCAAAAGGATAGTTTAATGTTTATCTTCTTATTGGATCAGATTGACTAATCATACAATTTAATCCTATAATCAATAATTATGAATTAATTTAAAAATTAAACTGATATTTTTTTTTATTTATAAAAATTGAATATTCTGTCAACTCAAATCTATAATAAACAATATGCCTAATTTTAAACAATTCAGATGAGAATAATAATCTCGTCTTTCATTATAATTTTCAATTGATATTTCTTCAACACCAGAAAAAGATAAACATGATATATATATATATATAAAAGCTACCGGTCATTTTGGAAGAAAGGAGGACATTTGTTTTTAAAAAGGAAGAGATCAATGGCATAAAAGAAGCAATATAGATAGTTTTTGACAGGTCTGAATTGGTCCCCCAAGCCATAGATTAGTATAAACGAAAGAGTGAAAACTTGGAAGAAGAAGAAGAAGAAGAAGAGGTATTGTTAATCATGTTCACACCAATGATTGGGACAGAAAAGCTGGAAAGCAAAACCCTGCTTTAATTTCCTGTTCACAATCAAACTTACTTGGAAAACCCTTTTCCAATTAATATTAATTTGCAAAGAATTTTCAAAGCTAGCCATCATAGCTCCAACAATCTACTTGCAATATAATAAAATTTTACAAATTGTATATGTCCAAATCATCAAATGACGTGCAGGTAACTCCAATCTAGCCATCAATATATATATAGACTCTAATATCTATCCATTAATGCCAACTCCCTGTCTTGATTAACCATATTTGCTAGTTAATTACCAACAAGCAAAGCAACCGTAGCTAGCTATGGCATCCACCGATAAGCCTGACATAGAGGCCAGCAAATCGGAAGCGTCGCTCCCGCCTCCTCCTCCTCCTCCTCCTAAACGTGTTGATTATTTTGCAGTGGATGTTGCTCTTAGGGTTTTATTGTTTGCAGCAACCCTAACTGCTGTTGTTGTCATGTCCACTGCCAAGCAAACGGAGGATGCTTCTGTGCCTGGACTGCCCTTTAGAGTGCCTGTTGAAGCCAAGTTTAATCACTCGCCGGCCTTCATGTGAGTAATATTCATGGCATTCATATCACATTTTCAAAAGAAATTATCATTCTATTGGTGTGACTTAAATTTTACGTACTATCTGCAAAATACTTTGATAAATGAGCATAGAGCTGTGAAGATTGATGACTGACTAATAAAAAGAAATAAGTAAATAACAATTATAACGATATTATTATTCTCAGCTGAAAATTTTGGTGAAAGAAAAAGAATGAATTATATTCAATTAATATACTAGTTTCAGAATTTTAATACTTGGTTTTATCTTTTTTTTTTTTTTAAATCTCTTAATTTTATTTCCCTTGTAATTAATTATTTTTAGATCATTATAATATTATTATATTCCCTCATTTGATGGAAAATTTGGTGAAAGGAGTATTAATTTTGGTGTAAACCTTTTTTTTTTTTTTGGACCGAGGGAAATTAAGAATTGTTCACAAAATTTATTAAGTTTCGTGTTTGACCATCAAAGTACATGCCATAAAGAGTAACTTTAATATTATTTTATTACACAAGCCGACGTTATTGTACGTATATGAGAAATATAATTTGATGCAATAAAAGTCCACAAATAAGACGATGACATTTTCTAATTTGATCAACAGCGTTAACCAAACGAATTAATTGATTATTTATTAGCAACTGTTTGAAAACTCTGCTTTGACAAAATCAACTATGAGATTTTCAAGCAGGAAAATAAAAATCAATTTGATAATTTAAATTGAAAAAATCACTTGCAAGAAATTGTAAATACCCTGCTTTTTTTTTTTTTTTTTTCACTGTTTGAAAAAACTCTGTTTGACAAGGAATCAAACTATGAGATTTTCAAGCAGGAAAATAAAAAAACAATTTGGAGTAATTTAAAATTGAAAAAAAATCACTGCAAAGAAATATGGTAATACCCCCCTGCTTTTTTTTTTTTTTATTTTTGGATTTTAAGAAAATTTATTAACTAAAAATAGTTTTGGTTAATTATGTTTCACGGATAACCCTCACTTTTTTTTTTTTTTTTTTGAAATTTAGAAATTATATTAATAAAAATCAGTTTGGTTAATTATTGTTTTTCACGGATAACCCTCACCTATCTTGCAGATATTTGGTAGCTGCATTATCTGTTGCTTGCCTATACAGTATCATCACAACACTCGCATCCCTTGGGGTAATCGCTAAGCCAATTTATGCAACACAATTCTTGCTCTACTACACAATTTGGGATGTGGTAAGTAATTCTTTAATTATAATTAAATAAAAAGATTCATTCTTTTTTATATTTAATTAAAGATAATTCCATTCAACGATACAGGTGCTGTTAGGAATTGTAGCGGCCGCGACGGGCACAGCCGGAGGAGTTGCATATATAGGGTTGAAGGGTAACAGCCATACTGGTTGGATAAAGATTTGCAATGTTTATGATAAATTCTGCAGGCATGTTGGAAGTGCTGTAGGCCTCTCATTGTTTGCTTCCATTCTGCTGGTTTTGCTCGTCTCGCTTTCTGTCTTTTCCCTTCACAGCCGGATCCGTACGTGAATAATACGGTTGTCTGATATGATATTGTTTTGTGTTCTTCCCCAAATTGATGAGGAATTGCTGTAATTGTGTGGAATGATTTTAATTCTAAGTAGTTCAGTGAATGGGTTGCTTGTAAATTGTAATTTCTGTATATCTCTGTAGTTTCTGTTGCTGAAATTTAGTAGTTTTATTTGTTATTATACTTTCGTTTAATTCTTATGTACATTAATTTGTTTTTGCAGTATACAATTCAAACCCAAAAAATTGTGAAAAAGATTAAACAAATTAGACCAACAACATAAACGACAAAAAGGCTATCGCCTGGTTTGTCGTTTTTATTGTTTTAGTACTTATACCTTTACTATGATAGGGTTCTGAATATGCTAAAATACATGTTTTGTGTCAACCAAAACCTGACTCTCCCGTAGCTTTAAAATGGATTCTTGGTTTTGGATTGGCAATTTGCAGTGGATAGATTTTTTTTTTTTTTCCCTTTTATCAGGTGGAACAAGGAGGCATGAACAACAAACATCAACAAGAAATGAGGGAGAATCGCTTTGATTCATAAATAGCATTCGGCTAAGATTTTGTTCTTGGAGAGGTTACTGAATGATAGTATGGAAAAGAACCAGCCTTTCTTAAATTTTTGAAGTTCATGTTTGGACATTGGCCTAATCAGATTATAGGAATAATTGTCTTCTACATAGTTTCCGAAGTCAAGCATTGATCAACACAACAATACGAAATTTACAATTTTTTTCATCTTTACAGAAGAATTTTGCACACGGTTCACATGATAGTAGCAATATAAATTTAAAGGTGTGCAAATTGCATACCTTTAAGCAAGGCCGTGTTTACAAAACTGACTCCATCTCACATTGAAATTTACACAAATCAGATCTATCAGAAGGCAACATTCAAAAGATAGTTTGTTCACCTAATTCTTGACCAGCCATTCCATCCCTTAACACCCTTTCAAAGAATTCTTCCAAAGTGTCCTTTCCATAACTTGGAGTTTTTTCAGCACTATAATCACCAGTCTCAGAATCCAAAACCAGCATACTCTCAGCTGCATAATACCTTCCAATCTTGCCAAACTCAGCAGCATCTTCCATTGAAGGAAAGATATTAGCAAGAAAATCGAGTATTCCAATAGCAAAATCCATTATCCCAATTGGCACTTTCAAGAACTTTGGTTCCTTCCCCAATAGTCTAAATAACATTTCCCCTTGTTCTAATGATGTCAATGCCTTTCCTGGCCCTCCAATTGGCAATACCTTATTAATTTTATCCTCACTCAACACACAGTCTGCAATAAATGAAGCCAAATCTGACTCACTAATTGGTTTACAAGCACACAGTTTTCCATCCCCAAACATCACATAAGGCTTTCCATCTTTAACCAATTCAACCTGACCTCCTAAGCTCTTAAAAAATGCAGTTGGCCTCACAATGCTATAACTAAATCCATTGTCCTCTTCTGCTTCTTTCATTAAATCAGCCTCAAATTTCAGTTTCGCTCGCTGAAATTCAAGTAGGGGTTTTTGCACACATATTGCAGAAAGCAATACAAAATGGTTAGCGCCATTATTTCTTCCAGCAACAAGACTATTCTTTGTTGCCTCATAATCAATTTTCCATGAATCTTTAATTCCACCAGAACGACTAGCAAGGCATGACACTACAACATCAATTGAAACACCTAAATCATTCAATGATTTATCTAAAATATCTAAATTGGTCACATCAGAGAAGCAAACATTTGCTCCTTGCAAATCATTCAAAGTGTCCTCTTTACTATTTTTACCTCTAATCCCACTCCTTTCTCTAGCAATGGCAATAACATTAAATCCTCTATTAACCAACTCTTTAACTACAAATTTTCCAATATACCCAGTTGAACCCGCCACCAAAATGTTAATATCTTTAGGGTTCTTTCTTCTAAATGAAGATTGGGTTGTTTCAACGGTTGTTGTTGAAGAAGCTGTAATGGGGTTAAGTCTGTGTCTGTTAAACTTAAAAGGTTCTGATAAAATTGGAGTAGAAGGCGATAAAGAACAAGAAAAAGAGTGTACCTGGATTTGATCGATAAACTGAGTAGAGAATCGAGTTTTGTAGCTGTAAAATTTTGGTGAATGGAGAGTGAACAAATTGGAAGAGAAACAAAGGGACATTTTTTATTTCACCTTTCAGATCAGTATTGCCTGTGTTGCTGTGGAGGAAAGTGAAACAATACTGGTGGGAATCAACGGAAATCAAGAAAAGAACAAAAAAAATGAAGGAAAATGTGAGGCAGGTAATGGAGGAAAGAAGTATTTCATGGTGGGTGTTTGCTGCTTTATCGAGTAGAATCTAATAACGATAGGTGGATAATTCATATTCGCTTGCCAGTGAAAAATATCAATATAATCCTTCGTATTTTAAATATATATCACTGAACTCCCTACTTGGTGCTTACTTATTATGAACGACATGTCGTGGAATTTTAGAATGCAACAGTTTGGTGCTTTTGACTTTTGATAGTTTGACTGCAAATTAAAATCATCTGCTTGCTTGATCATTTCATACTCCTGAGCGCGCGCCCTAGACGTTGCTAAAATTTCAACCTTTACTCCTTCGCTTATCTTGATTAAGATCAAAATCGATGCACTATGTAAGCTCGAAAGCTCAATAATTCAGTTCTAAATGAAGCAAACAGAGATGCGTAATATACAGAGCTCTCTCCCCTTCGATATTGCCCTAAAAATCGCATCACATCTTGAGGTTCAATTCTTTCTTTTCAATTTTCCCCTTTTAACTTCTATGTCGTGTTGTTTTGATGATTCAATTCTGTTTGTTCAGGTATTGGATGTGTGCGCATTGGGTTGTTGCTCTCGGTTTTGGAGTGAGCTTTGTAGGTCTGATTGCTTGTGGGAATTTCTTACCAAAGAGAGATGGCCTTCAGTTTCTTTTATCAGTGACTTTTCTCCTTGTTCGGTTCCTGTCATAAAGGTGATCTCTTTTCTATTTGTTCTTTGTAGCTTATTCATTTTATGTCAAAATGAAACAACCCCACTTATAATTTCTTATTTATAACTGTTTTAATACCTTTTGTTTTGCTTCCTAAATTGGTAAGTAATATAATGATTTAGGGATGGAGGGAGATTTATATAAAAATGCATAGAGAGATGGCAGGTAAAGCTACTACCGTGATTGAGTTTGTAGAGCATCGTTCTTTGTCTCAGTCTCTTGAGATTGGAGACTATAACAAAGCAATTCAAGATTTATGGTTGATGCGACTTGCATTTAAAGATATCCAAATGTTCCTTTTCAAACCGAACCTAAATGTGTTGCTGAACTTGGTGGGCTTGCACTACTGCATTTTCTGTCTGAAACTACCGGTAAATTCTTCTGGCACATTTTTCTAGTTTGTGTCAAAGAATTGATTGTTCTTGCTGTTCAGATGGCATGCTTTTCTGCCTTTTTAGTGATAATATCTTTAGATTTTCTTTTTCCTATGATATATAACAGTGACGAAGCTCTTTGTGATAGTCTCTGAAGAGTTAAAAATAATATATTTCTGGCTATAATCCTAAAAATTTGCAAAGCTCTGTAAACTTTTGCAGCTCTACCTAGTTTGAAGCTTGTATCGCCTCATATGCTATAACACATGTGCTTCATCTTTTTTAACCTAACCTCTAGATGGGCTAGAGTTATTTCCTACGAGCTGTTTTTAATTATCTATGCTTCTTTGCGTGGTATTTGGATGTAATAATGAGCAGGCTAGAAATGTCATGGACGCACTCCTTAGTTGCAAAATTTCAGAGCGGGAAGTGTGTGTAAATTGGTGGAAGCTTGGCAGATGGTTTTATGGCTTCCGCATGAGAGATGAGTCTCACTCTCGCAAGGTATCTTTGACGGATCTTACAACAGACAAAGGGGAAGATGTCTTAGGGGTCCTTCAACGAGGTGCCATTCATGAAGTCTTACGTGTTGAGATCTTCATCTCAAATGCTACTACTTCTCCATGGTCTTCCCAGAGTTCACACAGACAATATTAGGGATGCAGCTATGACAGAGTTATGTGAATACTGTATATACTCTCAATGGCAAAAGATTCTGCTGCTGCTTCTACAAGGTAGCATTCTCTGGCAATAATAGGTTTATGTATATAGCGATTGTTTTCTTTGCTTCTGGTCATTTGAAAAGTTGAGGCTTTATTTTAGTAATTTTACCAAATAAAGCCCAAGGAATTGATGCTGAATTTTTATTTTTTTTCCAATGTAAAAAAAATGTAAAGTTAAATAAAAACATCAGACAGTGTGGTCATTTATGTATTCTGAAATCTGTGTGTTTATTCAGATTATCTTGTCTGGCAAGATCTGGTTACTTTGTGTAGATATCCATTGGAAATTAATGTAATAGTTGAACTAAAACCTCAAGTTCAAAAGGAGAGTGATGTTCCCTTTCAACAAGAATAAAGCTGGTAAGAAATTTAAGCAATAAGAGCAAAGCAAACCAGAAACCATTAACTATTTGCATTATTAAATACATAAACAAGAAAATTACACACTTGTGCTTCGCCAATTTCTGCACATCAATAATAAATTGAAAAATACCTGAAAGGCAATGAGAACGGAGTAACAAGAAAGCGTTTGCAGAATTCTGTTAACGGCGACGATAACAACGATATACAGCATAACCACCCCTCCGTCCTCGTGGAGGGATACAGACAGCCATGATCACAAGAACAAGCACAACCAATAATAACAAAATTCCTTTAAGATCAAAACCATCATCACCAGATTCTATTATGATTTTCTTCCCCATTGCTAACAGCTCTGCCTAGAGTTTTCTTCTTGATCTATTTTTGTTCTTGTAACGAGAGAAGAAGACAATGCAAAGTTGACTTGAGAATTTATTTTATTCAGGATTTGTTAGAATCTTGCACTTAATTATAGGCCTTGAAACAACTTGCCTTTGTTTTTTCCATTTTAATATGATCAGTTCCTGCTTTTGGTAGACAAATTTTACAGTGTAAATTCATCAAAGAAGCAAAGAGAGTAATGGCCTTAAAGTTGTTAACTCTAAAAACAGGTAAGTACTTGCTCTGTTCCAAATCCACCAAGTAACAATGGTTCTTTGTTTTCTAATTAAAGCATAATGAAGCCCATTGGACCCATTTCAAACTCAAAGCTAATAAGCTAAAGCCAAATTTATGAAGAAGAAAGAAAGGATCACAATACCATATTGTTTATTGCAATCAAGAGAAGCAAGAATACAAGATTATTCTATTTCTAATCTTTATCAGAAGAAAATAAATAAAAACTTGAAATCTTTGCCCAAAACAGAGAAGAACAGAGGAAACAGGGAGCAAGTCAGCAACGATAAACAGCATAAACCCTTGGCTGCCTTGGAGGCATGCAAGCGGCCATGATAACAAGAACTAATATAATCACAATCAGAAGCCCCTTAATATCCAAGCCACCATCATCGTCTGATTCCGAGCAGCAGATCTTCCCCATAGCCTTTTCTACACGGTTTCTTGATTTCTGATCTCAAGAAAACACAGCAAGAGAAATGGAATCAAATATAAGTTAGTTGGAAGTAGTAAATCTGGTTCCAAAGTCAGCTTGACTTGGAATTATTTAATTTACAATGTGATGTAAGATCCTGCATGTTCCCACTTGCCTCGCTAAAATATGTGATGCAAACTATATCTAGGCGAAGTTTATCTGTAAGATAAATCTGAAATCCCCCAATTAAAAGAAAATTTACATTCAGCCCTTTTTATTAATTCTAATAGTAAATAAAGTTGATTCGTGATCCAATGCCGGCTAAATATAATAATATATAACACAGGTTAAATAACATCAAATGCCAATAAATTTGTGATTATAAGAACATTGAACATTGCGTCAAATATGGCATTGGCCTGCACATCACATGCCCTTGATTTCCGAGGGAAACAAGGGAGAGTTAATGCAGTTTACAGAGCAGTATATAGTATTATTTAGTACTAAACAAGTGTGCTATGTTCATTGTCTCCAAGCAATTGTTCACTTTCCAACTGCAATGGCGTTCTAACTCATATCAAGCATGTTCAAGATGTCATCAAAACAAATTGAATCTACAGATACATATATCTAATTGAATCAAATGCAAAATCACTCCAAATAAGCTAATTGTCTCCAATATGTCCCCTCTACAATACTTCAGTTAACAGAAGAACAAATCCAAAAGAACTCAATAGCTCCATCTCTTTGATTCACTTGAGTCGGTTCTTGTCCATCTTTTATACTTTGTATCACTGTGGAAGACATTACAGTTGGTCGGATAATCCAAGAAAGTGAGCAAAGCTGGGGTATTTTGGCTCCCATCCTACTTCCTCTCGAGTTTTAGAGTTGTTTAGTCTCTTGCCTAAAGGATCACTGGTTCCTGAATTTACAAAGACTAGCAATGTGTGAATTTCTGACGATCAAATAACAAAAAGGAACGAGAAAAACATAAAAGTTCCTCATCCAAATTAGGAGGATAGATGAAGTAGAAACTAGTAAGAAGTCAAAATTAACAATCAGAGATAGGTTTATCACCCACTAGAAAGGAGGCCTACCAGTAAAGCCTTCAAACTTTTTACTGAATTTCCCACTCTTAGCAACCAAATCCATCACCTCCTGCCTGCAGAGAGAGAGGGACAGAGAGAGAGACTTACAGGATGGCTACTTTATTATGAAATATCACAAGTTTATTTAAGAACTCCTTGAAAACTCAATAAGGTCACTATCGACAGTAATATACCGGGATAATGGATGATTATCACAACCCAAGAAAATTTGGCCACGGAATTTCTTTTTCAAGATTGCAATAGAGAGAGAAGCTGCGTCCTGTCAGAATAGAAACCGGACCAAAACACATTTCATTACTTTATGCCACTAACGAAAATTGTAAGCGAAATTCACTCAAAACTGCAAGGAAAACTGACGGCCTTCAATGATGCAGAAATACCACCTAAAGCATGATAAGCAAACAAACAATGAAACTTCTTATTTAACACAGAAAGCAAATGACAGGAAACTGACATACAAGAACTGGGAAACAAAAACTGACCACAATTCAGGATGCATAGGTTATAAATTCAAAAGAATTAAGTATTCACCTCATAATGTATAAGATTTAAGATGTGATCTGGACGAACTTCAACAGTCCCCTTCTCTAGCCAGTAAACATGCGCACCTCTATCTGCTTTGTAGGGCCAATTAATTAAGGTTTTACTGATTACAGAGCTAATATCAAATCCCAAGGAATCTGCCTACAATTTCCCTTCCAAACAGTACATGAAACCCTCATAATTCAAGTCTAAGAAAGGATATGTAAAGCCCTGCCAATCTTAGTACACAGCCATTGCTCTCCAGCACTACTTTTTCTGCATTTAGAAGCACATCAGTCCTTGGACTTCTCCCAATCGGCACTGCAGGAGAGTCCTGAGTGGAAACAGATTGAAATTTTATGAAAAAAGAAAACACATTTATATTGCATGAACTCCACTGATCCAGTTGAAAGTATATATTTACAAGATAAATACGATATCTGATATAACTAGGAAAAAACTCCTTTTGAAACAAAATATTCAAAGAACTATATTTTGAGTTCAGTCGCCAGCAAAATAATCAATACAAGTTGGAGGTATCACCTCATCACATTCTCCATTGTCATTGCAATCATAAGGTGCAGAACTTGATGTGAACAAGAAAGATCCTTCTCCATTCCAGCTCAAAGCAGCTTCCCTGATCAGTAAAATAAGCGTTAATGGGAAAAATATCAAGTAATTAGAATCAATCAAAGACTTCAATTTTCCTCTCTCAATATATGTGATGACTCGTCAGCTCCTTATCTATAACTATGGGCCATTACTTTATGATGCGCAAGCATCTATAAGTCTTTTTATGAACTTGAATCCACAACATAATTGCATATTCTACTGTGAAATTACATTTCTCATTATAAATCCATCCCATTCACCAGTTCATAAACAATGATTTCTGTGTTTATTACCTGATATCACCAGGGTAGTCAGAGGATCGCGATGGAGGTGCACAGAAAATGACATAAGGAAACTGATGACTTGGTTTAGTTCCCTTCACTGATGGATTGATCCCCATTTTTATCAAATCTTCGTGGTGGTCCGTGGTCATTGTCTGCCCATAAACTTTACAGCCCGGATATTCCTGCTCAACAATACATGAATATAAAATATACTCTCTAAACCAATAGCACTAGCCTCTTCTCAACTATCAAGTACATTAATCCCAAAAGAATGGCACAGTGCCCATATATAAGCCTGAAGAACCAAAAGGAAATCAAAGCCCCGAGCTTGATTAACTACAATAACACACCAATAACTAAATTTCCGTTGACTACCTGGCGCCATTTCTCAGCAACCAAGCGACCAAGAACACCTGGGCCGACAATCAGCAGATCATTCTCCCCGACGAGACCAGAAGATGCAGACTGCAATTTCTCACTCGAAGAACCTTCAGCAACCAAATTAATCAAAAAAATAATAATAATAAAAAAAGAAAAAAGCAAACTTTATTAAGCAATGTGGGTGTTGTTGAATTATTCGTTAAATGGTTGACCACTTTGGACAGTATCCAGTCTGTATTATTCGTTAAATGATTATGATGTACAAAGCGTACTCTATCTACTGCCAAAAAAAATAAATTAAGTAATCACGAATTGAACTACTGTAGACAGACAGAACCATACCAATCATAGAAGATGCAGAAACTTGAAATGGGTTGGCCATTGGCGAAGAAGATATGGAAGATGGCGATAAAGTTAGTCTGGCTTTGACTGTTTTGACAAGTGGGTTCTCGAACAAGGAGAGCGAAATCGGTGTCGAGCGATTTGGCCGAGGAAGCCTCGAGTAATGGTCAACTGCTACAAGGCTAGTAGGTTCAAGCGATTTGCAACAGCACCAAGAAATGGTTCCCATACGGGTGATTATTATGAATATGGGTTCTTCAGGTTTCTCGAACCGGGAGCGAGCTTTTTTGTTTTTTATTTCCCATCTTTATTAGGTGCTTTTTGCTCTTTTTTTGGTTGCAGAGGATTTGTGGGGTTCGCTATGGCGGATTTTCGATCCTCCAATCATTGCATTACAAGTGGCTTGATGGTGGATGTTAGCTGCTTGCTTCGAAAATCATTGGACCGTCGATTTGCTGGCACGTTTCTAACGGGCAATCGCATATGGGCTATGGCTACTTTATGCAACGACGACGTTTCAGCGAATATTAGCTGACCAACGCCGTTTTGATGGGTAGCCACACGTGTTTATCCACTTCGTCTTTTTCTCATTGTGAAACAACAAAAATTATTTTCACCTCGAGAAGAATTGGTTCACGGATTTAGTTGTGACAAACAGGATGGGCTTTTTTTTTTTTTTTAAGTCGATGAATTCCTTTTTCTTTTATTAGTATTCTAAAAAAAAATTGTAAAAAAAAATTTATCAATATTTTCTTAAATTATAATTATACTTTTTTAAAAAAATTTTGATGCCAAAATTATATCGAAACTGCTATTAAAGCAAATTGATTTACTACCGATTTTAGTTCCTCCATTTAAAATATTTAAATTGTCGGTTTATCGAACAATTTATACTTTTTATTTTTTGAAAAACAGCCCATGTTCAACATATTTTTTAAACTTCATTAGTTATTGTTCAATTTTCAGTTGGAAATTTTAAAATTTAAGAATTAATTTCTGAATATATAAAATTAAATTGGAGATAAGTTCTTATACTTATTTAGTTGAATTTAATTTATCAAAACTTTCTAAAAATGAAGATAAAAAAAGAATGATTTATTTTAAGAATTATTTTATTGAGTTTATAATAAAATCAATAATTCATTGCCATGAATGATGAGTGAGAGCATATACTAATACGTAGATCGATGTATTTTAATACATTTCTTGGGGAATAATAGTACTCAAATACTAAAATTATAGGTTAAAATAGCAAAATTATGCTTGAATTAGTTTTTAAGACAAGACCAACATCTATTGTTAGGTTGATTGCTTGGTTAGCTTTCAAGGGCCTCCAAAGCCTTTATGTTCTAATTACTTCATATGATTTTTGCATAGAATGACGTGGCATTTTTCCCCTTTTCAAAAATTGATGTGTAAATAATTTTAACAATAAATAAAAAAATAAAATAAATTCAATTTAAATTAATTTGATTATTGGCTAAAACTTCAACTTAAAATTATTCATTATTCTAATTTTGGGCATTTTAGGTAAATTTTACTTGTAATGTCATAAATTTAAAATTTAAAATTGTTACTGTTGGAAGAGTTTCGATATAATAATAAAAGACACATGTCTAAATTAACAATAATATTATTATTATTATTAATGTCAACCAGGCGATGTGAGAAGTGAAAGGTATTCAGTCCGAGTCTTCTCATTAATAATGCTATACCAAATTGTATAGCCTATTATATTATTTCGATCCATTAAATATTCTAATGAATATTATTATTATTATTATTATTATTTATGATAAATGTCCAACACAGGCGCATGTATGAGAAAGTAAAGGTATTCAAGTCCGATCTTCTCCCATTAATAATGCTATAAAACCAAAAAATCTGTAATAGTTTATATGTTCGAGTCCATTTAATATTCATAAATGAATATATATTTTATTATTAATTATTATATTCAATTATTATTATTATTAAAAATTGAAGTTATATTCTGTTTGTGGTTTAACAAATGCTTAACCTAACCCTAAAACAACTTCAATTCGATGTCCGTTAGGCAATAGTCTTTAGTAATGTTTGCAATTAGAGCACTAGACAAAGAAAAAGAAGTGATTAGCTATAGTTCTGTTGAATTATTATTTTTATTACACTTGTTTTTCCAATGCTATAAGACACCAACACAAGCTAGTCCCCATTTGTCCTTTCACCACATTCAACTGAATTGTACCGTTTCAATGACTTTAAATCTAAACATTATTTTAAAAAAAATTTAAATTCAATAAATAATTGAAATTTATCGGCAATAGACATCTTCCATCTTATAATTAATAACTCATCAATACCTTTTAAACACTAAAATAAGACAACTAAAAATAAAAATCCAAATAATAATTTTGTGTTTTTCACTTGACCAAACATTGAATTAATTGACGTTTTAAAATAACTTACCAAATAAAATATTTTTTGTTATTTATAAAATTTCTTAAAATTTTGACTAAAACGTAAAGCGGTTTAGTTTTAAAATATGACATTTGATCAAAATATAGTTCCAAAACAAATAATCTAATTCTAAATTGAATTGAATTGGATTAAGCCAAAGACATCTGTCTATTTAATAAAATATTAATAAGAGTGAGTGTGTATCTTTTATTATTTATTTTTCTTAACCATTAATACTATAAAAAATTTTAAAACAAATTACAAAAATCACTTATCTTATCTTCTTCTAACTTTCACCAACTTGTATAAAATATTTAAAAAGCAAATTTCCAATAGTTTCTGGCTTGCAGTTTTTTAAACAATTTTTGTTTTAAATGATGAGAGTATATTAAACAATCAAACGCATAATAATTAGCAATCCCTTAAAAATAGTAATCCTTTAGGTTGTCTTTATATCACAATGGTAATCTTTAAGGAGCATTAGATCCCTCTAATACAAAAGATAAAAATGTTCCTAGTTATTGTGAATAGAAGAGAAAATCTTCTACTAAGGATATTTCTTCATCTTCCGTGATGTAAACGCAACGTGGAAGCAATAATTAAACTTGAGCCAACGTGTTAATTACAACTACAGCTCCCTGCACAGACCGTTTAAATTTTTACCAATATTGAAACCACCGAAATTTAGCTATGAAAATGCACGGTTACGCGGTTCCGAACTGTTCCAGATAAACTAAGTTCAAATGACCGACGTTTGATCTATGGTTTTCCGGCGATACAAAGTTATTAAAAAAAATCAGATTTCCAATGTTACATTATTCTTAAAACAATGTTAATTTTGAACTTAAATAAACAATTTAAAAGGGGAAAAAAAAGTATTAAAAACAATATAATTTTAAGGCTATTTTACTTTTTTTTTTTTTACCATTTACTATTAAAAATTTTTAACTTTTCAAGAAGGTTGTATTTGGAAAAACAATGCTCAAAGTAAAAAAATTAATCATGTATGAAAATATCTTTG